>JABBOT010000011.1:8437067-8633894 GCA_016165875.1 Acanthopleura granulata | reverse complement strand
TCACGACGTGGAGAACTTAAGGTGTCATAAGTAAAGACTTAAGGCCCCGTACGCCCATCCATCCTTTACGAAATACAGAAGGGGACTGAAGTGTCTTAGCTTGTTCCACTCTGATGAGCACAGTTAGCCCATACACCTCAGGCAGTGACGATAAAAAGAGAAAATATACAGCCGATTATTTTGTGGTAGGTTGTGTAGACGTGAAACTCGGCTGTTTACGGCTGGCCTCCTCGAGTGCCGACGGCGAAGCGGAAACAGCCGATCGTGGTTTCATGACTGTGATTGTTTTTTGTCCTCGCATACCATGGCGTGTTTTTGTGTCTGGAGGCTACATCCATATTAGATGCTCATTTTATCTCAGGGTAAGCACAAGGTCTGTATCAGTAAAAAACCAAATTGCTTATGGGATGTAAGAATGTGGCCCGTAACCTGTTTAGTGCCACATGCATTACATGTACTTGCTAAAGTTAACTAAAACATAAGCACTTTGATAAAAAAATAAAGGCTGCGACAAACAATACAAACTTTTCACAAATGGCCGAGAATATATACCAAAAGCTGTAAATTTATTTTTAATGATAGAAAACCTTTCTCTTTCTTCATCGGTGTAATTAATTTTGTATTTTACATCGATCAAATATTTGTGAATTTATAACATACACGTGAACTCATTTATATTCACGAGCTGTTCATTATTAACTTTGCCGTGGGGAGAAAATGCAATCGCTAACTGTATTTCTAGATCTAGGGCCTAAGACGCTTAGATTTTTGTAATTTATGTAATATTTTATCCTGACCTTTAGCTTTTTGCGTAAAGAAGATCTTCGTTTACAACGATCAACGTATTTAAAAGATGCCTGTATCCGTTCAGACAGATCAGAGATTCTCAAAGCCTTAGCTTGAGACCTTTAGCGGGCTTAGGCTAAACGTTAACATGTCACATTAAAACTGAAGTCTCCAAACCGTCATGTCAAACGAAAAGAGTTTTTTTTTTTGGTGACGACCGTTTCCGCAGTGTAACCTTCGTTGAAGACCTCTTCTTTTCCACCAATCTGGTGTGCTCATCTGTCTGTCCCATGTTAAATAGTCCGTCAGTAACTTGCCAAAGTTCGGTGGTTTACGCCGGGCATTCCGCTTTTCTCCGCCCATAAAACTTAACTCCGTCGTATTTGATAAAAAAAAATCGTGTGTCTGGTGTTAAACAACATGGAAATAAACAAAGACAAAGAAATAATAAATAAATATATACATGTTAACGTGTCAATACAGAACTTGTTTTTATCTCTAAAATTCACAGGAGATATGATGTCTGACTCATTATTCCTTAATTTAGAACGTGGTTGAAATAGGTGTGGTTAAATGACGAAAGAAAACAATAAATCAAGAGGAGTTGGCATGTATGCACTGGTGTGGGTTACTCCCCCTGAGGGAGGTGCCTGGATAGCTGCACCCACGTGTGATGCGTAAGGTGACTGACCTCAGACAGCAAGTGACTTGCAATTTTACATCTTAACGTTAATTGCCGGTGAGTTTCCACTATATCTGCACACCCCACACCCTAAACCCTCTTATCCCGCTGTTGAATGACCTGTTCGACATAACTGGTACGACAAAAATGTCAGTACACAATTAAAATTATGAAGCAAATGTTAAAATATAGATATTTTCGATGTGTGAAAATGATACAACATACTTCAAGTCAGGAGACAGTATTAGGATACAATATTTTCTCCCTTTTTGTAATCCCAAACGCTATAAATACTCTTCCATCCAACAATGGTGGATATTTTGACTTTGATCCTTTCAAACAAACGACGAGTCACCTCTTGAAGGACAAAAAAATAGCAAACAAAAAGAGGAAAGAAAAAGAACACGACCAGAAAGGTTTTTATTAAATCACATTCCTGAGCCAGAATCCATTTTCAAAAAGCTCCGGAAATTTCATGAAGAAGACCATACGCAATTGCATTTGCAAGCCTTGGGCGCTCAGTAAACTCAAGGAGCTTTAGGAAAATGCGTTCTGACGCCAGGACCATGAGGCCATATCTTAGGCTTAACAAGTCAAACTTAATGTTAACATTAAAGCAGTTCACTGCGGTTAAATTATGACCGATATTAAGGAATTCTTATCTTAATAACAAGACTAGCCTTAGACGTTCTTGATGAGATTAAAAGTTGAAAGCGTTCAGGTTCCAAGCTAAATTCGGGTGAACAGATTAACGTTTATACCACTGTCTGCATGGACTCCATCTCACTCTCACAGGTCTCTTAAATCACGAAGGTGGACAACGCCTCTTGCTTTCATTTTAGCAGTCTTAACAAAATAGAAAATATCTATAAGATGACCCTGCAAGAAAGTAATAAGCCTGCACAAACCGCCAAAATGTCTGGTTGCTTGCCGTTAACCACAAGGCTACGTCGTTGCTGTTGCAGTCCCCATGAAAACCCACACGTCTAAATCTGTAACTGGACGCATTCTTGTACAACCGCAGACATTTCCGTTACTTTACCCTTTGATGTGATTGGTGTTTAGTCGTAGGTAGTTCATCGGTAATTAACCATATCATTAGTAAACAAGACAAAAAATGGCCGATGTGCAGTTACAAATTAAGCTATACGTGGCATGAGTATTTCAAACATTTACTCTCCAGGGTTCAAGATCAAGAAGAATCCCATCCCCAACACGAACAGTCCCTGCCCTAGAACTGCTTGGCGCAGCACGGCTTCTAAGATTTATACGTTACAGTTATGTGAGCTGGTTACAGGCATAATTCGCACACGATTACGGATTAGGTGTTGTGTGAAATCGAAGCATACCTAGCACTTGGTGACTATTGGTTGTTCGACGGCATATCCGTTAACGTTATTGCATTATTACATACGAGATCGTGCCGGAATAGTGGGTGAAGCCTGTTCCTCCCGAACGGTACATGTGGGGTTCAATCCCGAATCGAAGCGTAACTATTGCTTAAATATTGGTAGTACATGTATATCAAACTCTTATCGTTCATGTTTACATCTACATAGACCCTGTCTGCTCTCTCACAAACAGTACATCTGGGTTTCATTCTCGAAACCTGTCATACCCAAAGCTTTAGCATCAGTAATCTTGACACTTCCATCCCCAGTCTTGGTCGGGTAGATGCCAGTATAATGGGACTGAGTGAGGTGTCGTGTCTGGTGCCTTCGGTATTAGGTCTGAGTTGCTACATGGAGACACCGTTACGTAGTCGTATCACCGAAATAATGTTCAAATCTATTCTAAACCCCAAAATTCTTACAATAACCCCAACCCCAAAACAAAAAGCCATTACGGCGGGATCATATTCTATAACGCCCGCTTTTTGTGTGTGTTCTGTTCTGTCTTTTCTGTTATGAACGTATGCGTTCGAAAAAACATTTGAATTTAATTAATTATTTGATCTGGGTATTTTACGCCGTGCTCAAGAGCATTTCTCTTATACGAAGGCGGGTACAGCATTATGGGGGTGGAAGATAGGATCCGTTTCATTCTTCACAGCTATGCTTCCAGAAATAAAGACCTGTAGTTCTCTATTCACTACCCTGGGACTTGGTCTTTTCAAGTTGCTGCCCTCACAGAAACTGCAATGATATGAATTCACAACTATTTAAGATCACATTATGAGGACATCGCGGGCGAATGAATGTGAGTGAGTGAATATGAAACGCTTCAGATCGGTTAATGTCAAAGCTGAGCTGGGCTAACCGATCTCGCAGGCAGGTGGAGAAACGCGGGAACCTACAACCGTCAGCAGAATAGTGACAGACCACGTTCAGTCGGAGAGGAAGCCACTATGAGCTGAACAACAACGACCGCATTGGTGAGAGGCTCCTGAGTCAGTTTGAATACTAGTCAAAAATGTCCGCATCTGGTTTCATTGTTCTGTAATCGATATACAATACCTTATTCAGACTGGATCTGAACAATGGGACGTCATGTCCAAGTAGTAAACAGTGCACGCAACCAATTCACAGTACCGGGTATGCAACACTGGGCCAGCCAACATCCTTTTGCGATCCTTGGTGATGTATAATAAATAATCTGCATGCTAATGTTTTATGTCAAAAATATAAGGCTGTGTGTTGGTGTTCATAAAGGTATATTTACATACGATTAAAATATGTATCCATACGTATCTACACTAGTGGTATACTATCAAAAACATGAACAAGTTTAACTAAGAGCGTAACCTAAATCAGTACCTGGTATAATGCGATGACTTATAAAACTATTCGATATATCATGTGAAAATTTCAAAATCTTAACACGGGATAAAGATGCGTGTGTCTTTATGATGCATCAGTGCTGCCTTATAAATTGCAGTTAACGTCACTTCACTTTTTACCTCAGTCAGGTAAAACCATGGTGCCAGGAGGTACGGTAAATGCTACTGTTGAGACATTTACATGAGCAGTTACAAGGAATTGCGATTTGAGGTCAATTGACATGGTGACCGGATTTCACCCGCTGCCTGTGACCATGCCAACTAGCTCTCTGTCGTCGTAGCTCTGGTTTTACTTTCTTTTTATTCATTTGGTTCTTGGATTCATAAAACATAATTTCAGGTTCATTTAATGTCAAGGAGACTCGTCAAAATTTTGCTGTGCTCCTTCTGGAGTGCAATGTATTCGGTTGTGTTTCGATGTTAAATTTAACTCGCTTAATGGCTTCAGATTTAGGAGTCACTTCTACTTTCAAATTAGCACCAAGACTTGTTATGCCCGAGTTAACTAACGGCAAATTTCGATTTTTGTACTGTTTTTCTGACAGTTTGTTTTTCCTGTTGAGCAGCGCCTCCTGGCGGCGTCTGAATTCCGTCCTCCTTAGCTCAGCAATCTCTGCCTGAAGTGAAATGGCGGAGCGGAGCGCCTCGAGTCGTTGAGATTCTTCCTCTTCGTCAGGAAAACCAATCATAGATATCATAGACAGTTCCCTACTAAAACTCTCGATGCTTGGGGACTTTTCGGTTGTACACTCAGGTGTACTATGATGGGGTTCTGTGGATATCAAGCTTTCGCTCGAAGATGGCGGTTGGCTTCCTGTGTCACACCAGGCAGATGAGCCGGAACTACTGCTCCCGTCTAAATCACGCTGAGGTAAATGAGCTGATACGCTGTGTTCTTCAATAAATCCGTCAGGTGTCGTTGTTGAGGAGTTCACTGTTTTGGGGTTAGTCTCATCTTGTTTATCCCGAGAGTTATACCCCCTTTGTGCCTGGCCAGGATCTACTGCCACACTATTGTCTTCCTTATTTTGACGACTTTCGGAAAGTGGTGTTGAAAACTCATCTGAATCTTTTTGAGTATTTGGGGATTCGACACAATTCCTTTCATCTCTTGTTACAGTCACAACTGCTTCTTTGTGGAAATTGTCTGTAGTTGCTGAAGAAGCTGTTGATTTGGCGTCAATAATTACAGGCAATTGACACCCCTGCCCGATACTAATAACTCCCTGCCTCAATTCTTGTGATTCGTCAGTATTTCCAATCTCAGCAGCTACATCCGCGTTTAGATGATTTAAAGCATTAGTTTGAAATTGTGAAAGATAGTTGTCAGGCTTTGCACTGTCTTCACTTTCCACGAAAGCCTTTTCTTCTCTTCCGGACATGGTGCAAATGATTACTGCTGATGACTTTCGTTGTTGCTTAATATTGATGTATGCGCTGGAATAAGAAGTTGTTCAGTCATATGTATATCACTGGCAAGTCTTTCTTTTAAGCCACAACAAATCTTGCAGCCTCTATCAACTTTTCCTCGGCTTCCCTCGTTTAGGCAAAAAAAGAATATCCCGTTACATCCTATTAGGCATTTCGAAGAATGTAGTTAACAGTATTATGATTTTTTTTTATTTTTAACCAATAATTACAATAATTAGATATCAAAGTATGCACCCTAAGGTATGTAGCTGTGAGGAATCCGGTTGTACAATATCAAATGGTTCGACAATCAAAGCGGTCCATTAAATGGTGCGGCACACAGTAGTCTGGTAGGTAGTCACAGGGTGAAGCGTTTCCGCATCCAAAAGTATATGGCGTCTAGTTCCGATATCAAGTTCTACGGGCTTCAATTGCATGCTATCTATCCAATGGTATTTCGCCCAGTGGTATACAACATCTTATGGTACCTCGTCCAGTGGTACGGCATTCAATAGCACCCAGTCTTCAAACCTGAAAAAAATACAGATGCAAGAAAAACATTACAATCCCTTTATTTTTACATAAAAGATGATGACAATGGCACGTGTTCAAGATAATTCTCAGACCCCTATGTCATAGTACAGTCTCATCAGGATTTTGTACTTTCTCGCAGTTTTTCAGATTCATGAAAACACCTTTTTGCTTGTAATTTTATGATATTTACGCAAGACAGAATGTCTAACTATCTGATCTATCCTTACATTTTATTTTCAAATTTTGACACAACTATCTTTAAATAACAATTATGAGGTGTCGACGTGCTTTATGTCTTAAAAACCAATACCTGCGTTTAAATGTTAATATTGTGTTATATCCGATTTGCGGTATTCAGTCAGAAAACAGTTCAGACGCGTTTTGTTTACAGCAGAATAATTAGTAAAGTATCTGATACATTTACCTGAATTGTGAAATAAGGAATTGTGTGAGACAGGTTTATGGGTGGACGGCCCAGAATGCTTGGAGTTAACTACAGCCCTTAGCTGGCAACCTACAAATCACTTTCACACGACTACCACTTATTAGTTATTTCATATACAAGTTGTAATAGTTCTTTAACCCAAGCATTTATTTGAATTTCAACAACTTCACTTTCCATGTGAAGGCAAATGCATGCGATGTCACCATTATATAATATTGATAATATCGTCATTCTCTCAAAGTATGGCGATACTCTTATATACAATGACAAATATTAAAATGTCACAAGGCAAGTTGCAACACCCTGTATCAAACAATGTCTGTGTTCTATACGTAACCACAATAAATTTACACCTTCGAGTAACATATGTACTTAGTATCTACTCTTCTGCACAATTATAGTTCAAATACTTGACACTCAAATTGGAGTAACTTCAGTTTTTCATTTTACTCTCAGAGAGCGGTATTTCATACAGTTATAGCAAAGTGTATAATTGTGAATATTCGTCGCTTACCTCCAGAATATTATAGTCTTTTCCCACTTTATCTATACAGCTGACTGACGATGTGTAGCACTGGATCACATACAAGGTACAAGGTAACCTGTTCAAGACTACGACGTGATTACGCACACATATTCAAATGTCGATAAAGATCAATGCAAACTTTCGATCTCTCACTGCTAACAAATTCTGCCATTAGCGGAGTTATAAATGCGAGATCATATGAAAAGCAGGCAGATGCAGACGTCTTGTAACTTGCACACCCGTTCATATATACTCTCTGTTGAAGAATCAATACTATGTAGTAACTCAACTATTTAGCTTGGCTGTATAAAGTTATCTTGATCAGGAAAGTCCGCGTGCCACGCTCATAGCAACAGGGCTTAGCCACCAACGAAATATTTGACTTGCAGTGGACATTTTACCTTTACTGCGGGTTAAGGTTTTGTTTACCGTTTATGGTCCGTTTCGCTCTTCAGAAAAGAAGTGTGAGTAATTGTCTGTTTGCCCCTTTTGAGAGTGTCAACGTCCGATAGTCTCAGTGGTTAAGATTTTAGTGCTGTCCATCGCGTGCATACATTGTGGAGGAGCTCCCTTGTTGTTAATGGCCTCTGTTTGCCAGGTCTTCCATTATGACAACATTTAACAATATACCAACCAGGGACAGGCAAACGAACGTGGACAAAACCAGTCCTTTTCGGACTAGATACGTTATATTGTATTGCTATTCAGAGACTTACACAAGGCCATCAGATGCCCTTTTTGGAAAAGCACAGCTGTTTTTAAAAATCTTGCGGTCAATGGAAAGTAGATCTTTACAAGTCCCTGCCTCAGTCGAGTATAAGTGAACAATTTATGGTTTGTGGCGTTCAACACTGTGCTGCTAGCGGCTTAATAGTCTTTTCTCAAAGTGGGCGCTGTGAGTTAAAGTCCAGCTCTTGCTGGCTTCCACTTCGGTTGAAAGCAGGATGGTCTGCCGCCAGTAACCCGCGGATGGTCACGGGGTTTCCCCCAGGCTCTGCCTAGTTTCGTCCCACGATAATACTGGCCGTTGTCGTATAAGTGAAATACTGCTGAGTGCTTTTGTAACACTTACAAGTGACGAAATAAATTTATTCTGTGCATTTTAGCATTTGTTTACTTCTGTGTGCAATGTATTGATTTCGACTTATTTATTGATTCAAAATGCGCTGTACCAAGGAAACTCGATCAGACGTAATCGCTCGAATTTCGTGAATTCTGCCGTTAGAATAAAACACTTGTTGGCAAATTATAGACAGTGCGTTTACGACCTCTGAAGTTCTGGTTCTTAGTTGTCATCGTTGTATCAAAACCCGCTGAAGCCGCTATGGGAGCTGTATAATTTATTAATTAACTTACTTGATTCGTGTTTAACGCCGTACTCACTTACGTATAAGTACGTATAAATATTTCACTTATACGCATTATGTTGGGGGGGGGGTAACAGGGCAGAGCCTGCGGGAAACCCACGACCATCAGCAGGTTGCTGGTGGACCTTCCCACGTACGGCCGGAGAGGAAGCCAGCATGAGCTGGACCTAAACCCACAGCGACTGCATTGGTGAGAGGCACCCGGGTTATTACGCGTCATCTCAGCCTGAGAGCTACATAAGCATTCATGATCATTACATCAATATATATGGTTTTTTCATGAACACTTGCAATCAAAATGCGCCTGAGATGCCTGTATTTACATTCGGCCTGCAAATTATTCCTGAATTATACGAGTTTCAAATTTGATTTGAATGTCATGTCTCAGATATCCACTGTTTTCGCTGTATCTTAAAACTGATGTGCTAGAGGCGTTTTGAAAAATAAAGACATGTGAATTCATTTCCTTCTGAAATTGTTGTCACAATCAACTGTACATTAATTGAGACTAGAGTGGACTACATTAGGCTAGAGTGTGTCTGTCAGAGCATTGCTGTACTTATTCTAGCGATGGTCAGTGGGATTTACGATAAAATTTACGACAAAAAATATTGTACGACCTTCGGTCAAAGTGGCCCTTCAAATGTGGAAATCCTAGTTCAAATCCCGGTGTGAGTAATACATTACGTCAAACAACTATTTCACATTTCTTCCATTGTAAAATAAGTCTTGTTCGTTCGTCTCTCTGTGTCCACCACGTTTTTTGTGTGTTCAAATCAAAACGTCAGACATCAAGGGACTTAATTCAGACAACCATACTGCCACCTTCAACGAGCTTTTACTACCAACAACTTATCTCCCCTGAAAATTTATGGTAATGAAGGTCCCTATTCTGCTTTATTGTCAGATATTATATAAATTATTTATTGTAATGTCACGAAAAGAGTATTTCAGTGAAATATTCTTGAGTACGACGTAAATACCAGGCATACCACGATCATCCACAGGTTTACACAAATAATATTACATAGTGGGCATAAAATGGGACATCAACACCCACGGTGTAAATATCATAAGGATGAGGTTACAAAATGGGAAACTCTTGTTACCCAAAATGAAATAGTGTTACTTTCCGAGTAGCAATTGCTACCTACAGTGTAATAACTATTACATTTCAGGATTTTATCAGCCTTCGTGCGTCTCTAACAATGTCCTTTAACATTGAAGCTCTTTTCTCAAACCGACGATTTAGTTCCTCCTGTTATTCTCTTAATGTAAATCGGGTTTCGCGGGGATTTGAATTTGAGTTCGTTTTCGCTCAGTTGCATATGCATGCAAATAGTTGTTTCGATTGATTTCATTTAATTTGTTTGATTGTTGTTTTTATTCACGCCGAATTCAGGGATGTTTCGCTGCTACAGCGGTGGCCAACATTACGGTGAGAGGGAACCGCGCAGAGCCAAATCTAATACCTCCACCTATAAACCTCACTGAGGCTCTCAGAAATTTAAGAGAAAATTTAAACATCGTTTATATATACCAAGAAGTTTCTGCGTATATACCCACGTTCATATACGATTCGATTTGCCGCACAGAATCGAAGGGGACTGTAGGGGAATGGAAACAGAATAAAGCTTCCTTTTCCTGTAAAATGGCCACGCGTTTCTTGTTTGCTCAGTTCTGAGCACAGGGACTGTGCATCTACACATTTTAAGGCAATTTTAAGGAGAAGAAAACATATAAAATCAGACGAAAGAGAGTGAAAATTTATTTGTAGATATAGTCTTCAGTATTTATATCGATTTTTCTCTTTTTCAGAAGAAAAGACAATTTGCTTAATAAATATATTTGCAATAGAATTTTGATTGCATTTATATTTTTAATATACGCATAAATATTACCAAAGTTCAGATTAAATGTACATGTTTCCATATGGACAACTAATTTACATTCAAATACATTTATTAGACATCTTTATTTGGAACACCATTATGCAAAGGCTATATATATACATATATACCAACTGGTGGTTCCAAATAACTACCGTAACAAAATATTTTCAAATACTCTTTCTTCTTAGAGAGAAAATCAAAGTAAACATTAAAAACTTTAATAGGAAATAAATTTTCACGCTTTTTCATTTGATTTTCGTATTCCCGGGGAAACCCACCACCATCCTCAGGTTGCTGGCGGACCCTTCCACATACTGCCGGAGAGGAAACCAGCAAGGGTTGGACTTGAACTCACACCGACTGCTTTAGTGAGAGGCGCTAACTCCCTCGGCCACGGAAACCCCTTTCACTTATACGGCGGCGGTCAACACAATTGTGGGAGGAAAATGGACAGAGCCGAAGAGAATCCCACGACCATCCGCGGTTTGCTGGCAGACCTTCCCATCACGTATGGCTAGAGAGGTAGCCAGTCTAGGCTGGACTAGAACTCACAGGGACCGCATTAATCCCCGGGCCACTGAGACCTCAGACCATATACGTATACACAGCGACTCGTTTCGTATGAGGCAAGCATGTCGATTTCCTGTTTTTCGCGAACTGTTGTCGTGAATGAGTTGCTTAAATGCTCGCCTCTTGGGTGGCTGTATGTATACCTACATAGTCCAATAAAATCATCAGCTGTCATGCTAAAAGTCAGTGCTCTAAATAGGGACTGCAAATTCAACAGCTAGTATATGGTCGGCGTGTTGGTAACGAAATTATTGCTTTCATTTTGGCTGTAATAGATTACTTCTGTGGCCCGGGACATCGTTGCTTTGCCATTTCACTGGTTCCAGTAAATGGTCAAATTCGATAACTTCAGGAAGCAACCGCCCATAGGCATATAGTATCTAAAGCTTATCAAGCCTACATCTATACTCAGACCATGCATTATATATGCACTTCCTGTTACCTTTTACTTGTCTTCAGCAAATATAACCAACATGCGGTCATAATTTATTACATGCGCTAAACTTCATTCAAATCTACGAATACAAGATGTCAATTATTCACGTGTTCAATGGCAGAAACGTGTTAAAATTATGGCCCGCTGTAAATTCGGAAAACTGTTAAAGATGAATGAGGAAGTAGTATTCCGAAACACGACGTATTTAAGCCGGTGAGATTTGCTGAACAATTATACAGCGTGAAGAACTCTCAGCAAACATGAACAAAGACCCAGTGTGCAAAATTCTCTGTTATAGAGCGCATTTCTATGGGAATATAGGTTCATCCAGCTTAGAAAGGTGGAGTTTGCATGATTATATTGTGAAGAATTCTTACAGATATTTCCGGAGAAAGTGGTGATATATCTGTATTGTAGCTAGTGGGGGTGGGAGCTGCCATAAAAGCCTGACGTATAGGCTTCGTTCAAATGTCGGTATCACAATGGTCACGCAATCGCCAAAAGCCAAATAGCTGTTACCAGTGCGCATGACCGCATTCGGGTCCAAGGCGAGTTACACAGCGACACCTGTCCCCATGGTGAAGCATTGTAACCGTCAGTAGTCATGCGCCGGCGCAGTTCAGCGAATTTCGATCAATTTATTCGACTACTTTTGACACCATAAACTTCACGTGAACTCGAGCGTAGTTTCAAGGCGAACGCTTACGAAAAATCTTCGCGTTTGCATGTTAATCGCACACAAAAATCTACAACTGAGCTCAATTGTGCACTCCTCTCAAAGTCGCGGCGCACGCTTAAATAGCCAGGCTCTTTTTGTTTGTTCATTTCTGTGCATAAGTACTGATGCATTTTTGAAACACATTACGCATTCTCGACGACATTTGTAAGAGTGTCTAAACGCATGTCACGTGAATTTTGTAGCGTGACATACACTCCTCGAGCATGGGATATATAGTCAGAGTGTTGGCATACTAAGTATATAGATTCTAATTTTATTCATAGGCTACTTTGCCATTCTGGCGAATTCTCTGAGACCGTTTGATTCATTTATTTATTTCACCAGTGATTTACGCTGTACTCACTTATATTTCACTTACACCACGGCTGCCATTATGGTGGGAGGAAACAGGGCATAGCCCGGAGAAAATCCGCGACCACCCGCGGTTTCCTGGAAAACATTCCCACGTATGGTCGGAGAGGAAGCCAGCGTTTGTCGAAGACCATTTGTGCGTCACAGGTAATAAACTTCGCTAACAGCTGATCACCACAATCAAAAGTAAAATATCCGTAAGTACATTCATAGAGTTAAGTCACAATCAACCAATCCTTCATTCTCCGTGATTTATCCTAATCTCTTTCAATCACAATCAACAGAAGGAGTACCAGCCTTTACAAAGGTAGTCGTAATATGAGTAGTCACCTTAATCAGTGAGATAAGGCATGTATTTATCAGGCTGGCATGCAGCAAACCTTTGCAGATACCACAGAAATCATCTGAATGAAGATTCGAGCAGAAATGCGTCAAGAAAAATTTATGATAACAGATGAACTGCCATTCCCTTGATGTGTTTTGTTTGTGTAAAATCTATACCCAGGAACTTTGCCACGCAATGTCTGAAAGCGGCTAAATGTTTACAGTCATGGTTTTTCCTTGAACGGCAAAGCTTCAAATAAAATTAATATCAATACAAAGTACGTACATTTGAATGAAAGACAATGTAGACATACTTCTCTTTTGTCGTCTAGTAAATAATACATTTTTATGTTTGAATTTTTTCTTCCGAGAACAGCACATCCATTCTTATTGATGGACAAAAGAGCTTTTGCGTGCCGAGGAATTATCCACCACGGATGCCTGGTCAACAAGTAACGTCTTTCCCTGCTCTCACTGTTTGTGTGCCTTTGGTGACAATAAGGCGTTAAAGTCTCGTGAGGCCGCTTACGCGGCCTAGCGTTCCCTAAAGATGCCCAATTGTCCTCAACTGATACAGTGTGCATGTCTTAAAGTCACACATGAGCATGTTCCTCAGTAACTCGCAAGAAGTCGGTGGTTTATTCCGGGCTATCGTTTTATCTGCATATAAAACGGCTACCTTCGTATACGTGAAGCATTTTTAACTGAAGCAGGATTCGATCCTGCTTGGTTTCGAAAGAATATTCTCTTTACGTCTGTAGAAAATCGCTTGACAGAATTTACCGTCTAGGCTCTTTAAGTTTTTCTCTCACTATAATGCTTGCCGCTGTCGTATGAGGACCTAATGACGACAAATTTATCATCATTGAAACGCCATACCGAATCATCAGGCACGATGCCCCAGCCACACAATTATATTTTATACCAACGGTAGATGAGTAAAACTATCAAATATGTAAGCCTAAGCGATAAACAATCTGAATAGGCCTATGTTTATTTATTTGAGTGCCTATATTTTTACGCCGTCCTTAAGAATGTTTTAGAATTCTACCACCATGGCAAGCATTACGGTGGGAGGAAGCCGGACAGGACTCTGGAGGAAACCTACGACCATCCTCGAGTTGCTTTCCAACTATCCGCGCAGCATGATCTGGATTTTAACTCACAGCTACCAAATTGATGAGAGGCTCGTGGGTCATTGTGCTGCACTAGCATGCTAACCCCTCGGCCACGCAGACCCTTCTACATATTTATTGATATTATTACGGTTTATCAAAATTCAAAACAATTATTGACGTACACGGCGGCACCCAGGCTTATATTTATTTCTTTATTTGATTAGAGTTTTACGCCGTACTCAGGAATATTTCACTTATACCACGGGCGGCCAGCATTATGATGGGTAGAAACCGGTCAGAGCCCGGTGGAAACCCACAAGCATCCGCAGGTTACCGACGGACCTCCCAGGTACGACCGGAGAGGAAGCCAACATTAGCTACAAGGACTGGAATTCACAGCGACCGCATTAGTGATACGCACGGCTCAGGCTTATAACCGCGGTAGATTAAAGTTCCCGTAGAAACCACCTCCTTTTGTCAGATAGTTGACGAACAAAAAGATTTAGAGCCACGGTGGATCCATTGGGAGTTTGGTGCCAGTCTGGGACAACACCGGCCCACTAGTCTGTATTAGCAACAAAGGCCAACACCTGATGCCAACAACAGGCCCAATGTGGCCTCGATAAACACTTCGCTTCTGTTTAGGTACGTGGTCATGTTTTTGAAGATCGCGAAGATAAAATGAGTTCCATGCAAAGGATAGGCGATTTTGAAATGTAAAATGGCATGTATGTATGCCAGGGTTATTTATTTCGTACTCAACAACTTCTCTATCATATAACGACCAGGAGTCCTCGGAATATGTATATAGTGTCTCCTCTTGTGGAAGGACGAGTCCATGCGGATAAAGTGCTGCCGCCAATGGAACATCCTGCTGAAGACACTAGACATGACACCCCACCAAGTCACGTTATACTGTTTGACACGGAGCCTACCAGTCCGGTATTTTTAGCTATGTAAACCTCTAAGTGCTGAGCGCCAAGCGAGGCAGTAAACAAGTACCATTTTTAAAATGTGTGGTAGGACCCGACCCGGTATTGACTCCGGATCTACCGACGGCGAGGCGGACGCTCCAACTACTAGGACACCGAGGCGATTCACCTAAAGTACACATCTGGCTTAGATTCCGCTAACAATGAAATGCCACACATTTCTCCCCAATAGGCCGATGGGTATATCGCAATCAGTAAGACGCGTTGGTCACCGAGAAAAATATTAGTTGCTAATTAAATCTGACAATTCACTGCGTCACCTTTCATCCACAAATTATATATATACTAGCCGTTGCACATCCTTGGTGTTTAACACTGTGCTCATTAGGTATCTGACAAACCTCCTGACTTAAAGCTGCAGTCGAATCCGCTTAAGGAACAGCAAAGGGAATTAACTGACACTTTGGTATTCTCTATCTCGTAACACTTAATTCACTCATATAAAGTGCTGCCAACAAACGCTTTTAACCCCAGTGGAGATTGTATTTTCCTCGCCACAATATCTTATCAGGGCTGGCTTCACACACTCGTGCTGCACAATAGCATTATGAGTAAAACGTTAAAAAAATATAAAAAAAAAACAGAAAACACAACGAAACTCAAATGCTTTCCCGCACCTATTATACATACCCACACAAAACTTTTCGGCTCAATTACTCGTCTATATGGAGGTGGTATTTGGGCTGATTTAGTTTGTTTTAAAACTGTTATCATAAAAATTTTGTTGACTTGATGTGTTAAATGACGCTTGAAATCAGGTGACAAATAAACACCTTTATCTCCACTTGCTTTAAAAACTCCAGAATTGTCCTCGATTGGGTTACAATGCGTTTTGTTTGTAAAAAAAAAAAAACAACGGCTAAGAGCATAATTCTGCCCAAGGGGATGATATACTGTCACCTTTCGAAATGAAACACCCACAATTAGAAATCCTCCCTTGTGGCCTACGCCCGCTATCCTCGTTTTACCAATCAAAGGCGTCGATAGATGAGTCGGCATCGAGCCAATCGATGGCGTCGGCACGTGTATGTCTAGGCGTGGGTTGCGCATAGTGATAGCTCCTCTCCCGTGCGGTGCCACAGACGGGCACCCGTAATAACAGCGTGTGTGCAACTACAGCCTGACGATATCTCGACTCAGTCAGACTCGCCAGCCCCCTCCAGCCTCTACTTTACGCCATTCGAAGATTCAGCCAAAGGTAAGGCATCACGTTTTGTTACAGGTTTGGTTAAATTGCTGTTAAATTTGACTTTCATGAATAATTAAAACACAGAGTTCGTAATGTTGTTTCGCGGAAAACGAAGATATTTCCATTACACAAAATGGTATAAGCTGGAACTTTCTTCAAAACATTTTTGGCAATTCCCTGTACTATGTCAAAACTGGCAAGGCTTTGCTACAGTCTTTCGCACTGTAAAGAAGATTCGCACTGTAGGTGAAATAGCGTTTCCTTTATGTTTATTTGTCCAGAATAATTTTACCACCGTATACGGGTTTGCATGTATGGAAAGAGAGTTTGATTAACGTTCTCGATGACGAGTTTAAAAACAACGGGTCATATGTAGTCGTCCAAGTAGTTTAAACTGAACTACGCGCCATGTTATCCGCCAAATTAAGGCTTAATTGAACAGAAAAAGGCATCACGCAATGCGCTTAGAATGTTTAGAAAAATAGCCTACCACCTATGTGCGTCCAGATTTTTAGTAAAACTATTCACCATTCATGTATGTGCGTCCAAGGTTTAAGTAAAACAATCCGCCTTGCATGTATATGCGTCCAAGGTTCAATTAAAACAACTTGCTGTCTGCGTCCAACAAATGACTAAAACAAAATGCCGTGGATATGCGCCCATGCAGGGTTTACCGACCACAACTCAGTGTGTATAGGTACTTCGGTCCAAGGTATTCGTCTCACATGTGATGGTTTAAGTAAAACAACTCTCGATGTATATGCTGCCAAAGTTTATATAAAAACTCACTAGTCCATTGTTTAAGTAAAACAACTCACAAAGCTCTGTGCCGCCAGTCCTTACCCACAAGCATTTCTACCATTACTAACTTTCAGTAGCTGTTTATAAATCCGAGGGCAAACAAAAATGACATAAATGTAAGCAAAGTTATATAAAATGAAAAATCTATCCATTGCATTAGGCCAAGCCTCTTGTGGTTTAATTTGTTCTTCGCCCTGTTGTTCGCCGTTGGCAAAATTACATTACATCGACAGTAGGATGCACGTGGTAGTCGTCAGTCACCCCATGCAGCTAAACAGCCGCCGTTTCGGGAGTCACGCGTGACTATATGACATCCCGCGAGACTAAACCAATTTCCACTGTTATAATGTTATCGTCTCGGAAATTCTGTGGATTTTCAACCGCTATTGTCCATAAAAATTTCGTCTACATATTTGAATGATGCTTATAACGACATACGCGTACTCAAGAACTCTTTTTCACTTATATACAAAGAGTGTTAAAAGTCTAAGTCGCTGTTTGGCTTGCAGATCGCTGTTTAACTAAAACCAGAATTTCTATGATCATAACTGTAATCCCATTGCGATATCATCGGCTGTAGGGAGGAGCCTTGTACATACAACCAGACGTCAGCTGCCGGAAGGAAGACAGAATATAGTCCATTGGGAGTCGAAAATTTTTTTTTTACCTGCTTATGATTAATGAGGCAATGTGTAACGGTATCCCATCAATTGTTGCAGTGCAAAAGCGATCTCTGCTTATTCGTGGATATACGGGTAAGCCAGTCAAATTCTTCTTAGAAGATTGGAAACCTGAATCCAGGTTTCTACGGTACGGATACATGACACTGGATGCTACTCATCTGAGCATTCAGAAAACAGGTCCAGTTATCAAAGCTCTAGTTTGAAAAGTGACAGATGCTTTCTTCTTACAAGAGGTCATGACATCTCGTATTTTTCTTCTATTTCTTGCAAATTTGTATCACGATTTGGATGTCAACCATGACCATGCATATAATCAGGCTCAAGCTAATGATCTCCGTTATAATCGACTCTTAATTAAAACGGTTAGTTTATTGATGATTTTATTGTGAAAATTTTAATAAAGCATCACCTCCTGCTCCCTTCTCTCAATAAACAGCAAATGCATTCTTCGTACAATACTGCATATGGTCATGGGTTTCACCCAGGCTCTTTCCGGTTTCTTCCCACAATAATGCTGGCTACCGTCGAATAAGTGAAATATTGTTAAGAAATCACCAATAAATAAATAAATAAATCTTTTGGACGTTGCTGATTTAGTGCTATAAAGCCTTCTTTCTCGCGAAAGTCAGTTTGATTGTCACCAACAACCTGAACGAGATTGTGGGTTCGATTCTAGTGCTCTCCATTGTCCCAGAGGCACCTTTTATGGGAGAAGTTTGGCTTGTTTAATATCTGGCGAAATCGTCCGTATACTCGAGCATTCCGTTTTCCTCCACTGACAAGCCTGATTGCCGTCATCAACGAAAAAAAAAATCTTCAGTACACCTTAAAACAACAACCAGCTAAATCACCTAATAACATTCCTCGTTCACTATACCTTGTGTTTGTGATCATTTGATATCATGTCAAAATGGGAGACTGACGACCTCCACAAAATGGTGCAAATCGTAGACAAACACATCGTTTTCATTTTCTGTACTACCTGGGTGCTTTTTGAGCAAACATGCACCTAGAAGTGTGACGTAATGCAAGAAAGAACAAAGGAGCACACGGCTGTGGACAGCTTTGTTAAAAGAAAAGACAACACAAAAGAAAGGTATATATGTATCGATAAAGAGTCTCTTTCATTGTTCAAAAAACGTCACGTTTTATTTTTGTGATAAAAAGCAAGCGAAAACGCCCACCTTGGAAAATCGAACAGGTGGCCATGTTCTCAATTTTAATCAATCAAGGGCGAGATGTTTCTACCACCCGAGAAGACATCTGTTTCCGATGTGACGACACTCGTACCTGGTTCACCATTTCACCATGTAAAAGCAGTGTTAAATCAGCTGTTTTCTCTGCTGATTACGAGACAATTTTGGTATACTTTAAAGTCATGTTCAACGAGGAGGCCACAATTCGTGTCCTTCGATTGTAATAGTAAAGGGGAATAGTACTTCGCACACAAAAGAGTGTCTCGCCTATAATACTGAAGAGCGCTGGGTACGGATGACGCCACATCGTGTTTTTACATCTGTAAAAAAGCGTATCCCATGGTCTCGTAAGAATTCCAGACTAAGAGGTGATTTATAGAGTTACAAAGCATGTCATAAAAAAATTTCTACGCCCGTTTAGGTTTGTATGAACTCCTCCAATGAAATATCTTTGGTTATACTTTTTGTTGTCTTTTCATTTAAAGGTGGGAAGGAGTTTTACGAGTTTCCCATTGGTCAATCTGAAATATAAACTGTTTGCCACTTTAACACTCTGGTCAACTTAGAGTGGGTTTGAAGGTCGAACTTCGCCGAGGAGGCCTCGTGTTCGAATTCAGTCTTAATTGGCTGGTTTGGCAGCAGCTTTAGGCCTTGTGGCTTGTCAGGTACATAGCGAAGAGTGGTGGTTTTCTCGATGCACTCTTCTTTCCGCTCCCCCCTCCCTCATCCATAAACGATTAATAAGTGAAAAACAATTAATAATTGGGTTTGGTGATAAAGACCAGTATCCTAAACCTAATAAATTCAGGGACAATGCGGTTGGAATCTGATATTACATGGCCTTACATATGACCTCGTTTCGATGAAAACAAGATTACACATATATCTAACCACTCCACCTCACCCCATCTTACCCCAACCCACGTGAGGTAGCATCGCTTTTCATGACAAGTCTAGGGAGATTGCAGTCCATTAAAGGATTTTCACCACTCATCCCATCAAGGGCAATGCAGAGGAAGTAGGTTGGGTAAAGCTTTGAGGTTGATTCCAGTCGCAATAATCCGAAATCTCCTAGGTTCAGATTATCCTTATGGGCTTAACCTCGAAACGTGGGCTGGGAAAGAAACCCATCTAGGAATACCTTGACGTACTAACTGGCAAAAGTAAATTTAACTGGGATTACGGCTCTAGAAGTCTGAATTTGTTTCCCTTCAAATCGCATAGGTGAGTCTCAGTGGCAGTCACTTTGGACTCTTAATCAAAGAATGCCCTGGTCTCTTCTGGAATGTGCCTTTCGTTTCATGTTCTTCACCTCGAAATTCTGTGGTAAGAAAACCAACATAGCAGCGAGAGCAAGTCATCGATATATGTTGATCGCTTCCTCAGTCGGTCAAGTTTTTGACAGACAGTCTTTAAACGTGGATTAATCATCTGACAAGGGGATTACGAGCAAGGCAACATTAACATTTCTCTGAATGTCTCACTTAATGGAGACTAGGAGACTAGGATGGCTAGACCTCCGTTCTAATTCACCTCGACATGCATCATGGCAAACGATGACTTTATATAAAACAATAAGGTACGACGAATCAACTCAGGTAGTTCAACGTGCGAGTCAAGCATTTTGTTAGCCTTCGCCTTAAAGAAACTTGACCACGATAATCCCCATACCGACTTCGACACTGTGCATGTTCCAGGGTCCCCATAAGCAGCCATTTTTAGACAGGACATTATTCAGCTCATTGACCACCCTTCTAATTGTTCTTCCTTCATTTGGTTTTCTTCGTTTCAATTTTATAAGTTTGAAATGATCCCGAAGTTGCCAACACTCAGTAGATAAATTATTTCACTTTAAAAGATGTGTATGTACATCAAAACATCAAGCCAGACCTTTTCTAAATACATTCGAAGTCAGACTTACATTTGGTATCCTTTTTCTGTGTATCCGTTGGTTGCCTTCTGTATGCTGATTTTGTCTGCACAGATGCTTTGGCGTGCGTTACATGTATATTAGTGGTTTCTTCATCGCTTGAGCACACATTGTATTTGCTACATTTGATAAACTGTTTTCACCCTCGAGAGTTGCCCTGTTATATAATAAACATTCCATTGAGGCATAAACCACAGCTTTACCCTAGCATGCCCCAGATTTATATCGATATAGCACCATACCTCAAGTATACCTGCCGGTGGCCCTTCTGAATACAGCATGGATATCGGTATGAAATGGGGTGGGCTGTACACGATAAGCTCTCGCTGGACGGCTTGTCCAGATTGGTTAAATTCAGATCAGCTGTGACCAATCAGAAGGCTTGTTAGAAACCTGATCGGAAAGAATCTACTGCGGCCTAGCGTGAGGAGATTTGAGAGACACCAGGCGAAGAGCGATGGTTTCCCACGGGCGCTGTTGAATCGTCCCAAGCCCATAAATGACAGAGTTGTTGTCCAAATAATATTTGTGGATGGATGCACTCTGAAATCTGGACAACGTCTATATTGTATCCGTGTACATATGTAGTGGTTCATTTAGACGCGGATGGGCATTTGGAATGAAACCCGAAGGATTTCACGGATTATACGTGGCCATTTGCCATGTATCATACTATCGTATGATACTCCTCATGCTTTACTCGTAACGGATATCGTATTAAGAAACATTTGCGTGCAAGTCATTGAAGTTGATCGCATGACCAATTTCCAAAAGAACGTTCAACACACACCACCAAAGAACTAAAACATATTATACATAAAGTAATGAATTAGGACGAATGAATTAAGTCATGTAAAGATATGCAGCGAAGAGATTTCAAGGATCCCAGAGAGACTCAAGAACTGTCCTTTTGCGGAAATTTTATCAGTATTTAAGTTGTTTTCCTTGCTAGATTGTATGTTGTCCAGAACCAAACCCTCAGTTGCGCTTCGATTGGAACAGCTCGTGTTTAACATGGCGGTTTTATTCACTACGACGCATATCCGGTGAAACATATCCCTGAAACACCGATGAATCAAAGAAACCAATATGAACAATGTCCGTTGAATATCTGCAGTGTTTGATTTTCATGCTGTTGCTTGTGGAGTGGCCAGTCTTGTGAGAGTAAACACACGCGTGGTGTGTAAACGTTTGATTAAAATTAAATAAACATTGCACAAAGCAGGATTCGTAGACAATTAGGACGTAATCGAGATTCATCTCCGTATCCATCGAAAGCTGCTGTGGGAACTATACGTAACCCCTGCATTAAAACGTCAACACTGGTCGCATCGTTATGGCACTTGTCATTCAATGGCGTTCTCTGGCAGGCTTCCCCCCCTCCCAAATTCCCCTGCTTCCATTGTTTTCTGAGTCTTGGTGACAAGAAGTCGTTAAAGTTTCTATGTTGTGTAGTTCCCAGCAAATCCCTTTCTATTATAACTTACAGGTGGGACATTTGGCCAATAACTTACCAAAGGTTGGTGGCTTACTTCAGGCACTGTCGCCGATTATCGCATATAAAGTGAAAAACATGAGTTATATTGTTGTACAACAATTATATTAACGTGTAAACCAATGAAACACACTGCGATGACAGAGTAGTTTTAGCACTCATCACGTACGAGTAAGTCAGCAATTCCAGAGATCAGTCTCCACTTGACTCATCCTTGTATTATAAAATGGCTGCATTTGTATTTCCTTGATTGACTTTGAGCATCAGGGCACCCGAGGCGAGGGTTCAGATCCGGTCTTGGTCAGTAAATTTGTAGATTTGTTGCTCTCATTTCTTGTGGGGCCTTGCTGACAGTAAGTGGCCGAAGATGTTGGTGTGGCCGTTTGCAAAGCCTAACGTTCGTTACAGACTACTTGTCTCTGAACACAATGAGCATATGGTGTTTGTCACCAGGTTACCACAGACCCGAGGTTTTTTTTTTTACCCCGGGCACTGGTTTCCTTCAACCATGCATGGCGTTAAACAGCAATCAAAAGTCAGTATCATGATACAGGCATCTTTACCCGAAATTCTAAGTGAAATATTGTACTCAGGGTAACATGTCGTCTTTCGACCTTGTAAAATGTACTGGAGACATTAAAAGCATCCGTATGTTTGTGACAGTAGGGCACCAACGAAAATAGTAAAAACACCTTAACCCTCAGGTGATCTATGTAGGTTGAAATTATGGATATTTTACAATCTTTGTTGAGTTGACACGTAATCCAAACACCGTATTCTCCAAAATAAAGCTCTGCGTCTCTGAATGTAGGCTTTATTGTCGACCTGGAATCTTGAGTTACATGTCAGTAATTAAATATTGCAATCTGTAACTGCTTTTAAATAGTGTTCAGACATAACATACCGATATGTTATATAATCTGTGACGTAATCATTGTATCACATAACATATAACACCATATATGTGATTTACTCGAGTGAAATAATGTTCTGTAGCCAATACAATAAGAAGCGCGTAAGTCTTGTGTCCGCTTTATCTAACAGTTTGAAGACACGAGATATGGTATATATAATATCGTGGGTAATCCATTTATCAGTGTGTGATACGGCAAAATGGGAAATGACGTATAATATAGTTCCATGTTTACCCCATTTACGCAGTCTCTGTGGTGTTACAGATTATCAAAAGCCTCACCTCGCGTTCAATAAAAAGGCCTCATTGAAACCATGAACATATAATTATCCATCAAGATAATCGCTATGAAACAAATGGTACCGAATACGGTATATGGAATTCCTTTGTGGATTTTGTTTTGTGTTACCGTTTATAGGTACTCAAGAAGTGGCCACAAACGATGGTATGACTAACTTAAATATTAAAACATTTTGAAAGTTAAGCCATTAAGCCATCAGACGACCCACAGAGAACACTTTGAGACTTAAATAGGTGGCCGAAATATTTCGTCTACAGTTGCTATTGGTAACCCATAAACCTACCAATCGCATTGGCTATCCTGAACTAAAGATTTGAAAGCGTTTGTGTGCCGAATGATGCATTTTTAAACAGGTGTCTGGTGTGGGAGATGTGTAAAAGTGTCTTTTATCAATGATTGGTGGAATCCTGAATACCTCTCTGATCCCTTAAGTAAAGGTCTGTGCTATTTTTTTTTTCTTTTTTTTCCTTTGTCTCTCATATACACTGAAAATTCCGTATAAAATCCTTGGCTACTAAAGCACTAAAGAGAAGTACATAATGCAAAAGCAACGTAGCGTCACATTCGTGGTAAAATGTTTTTGTAGTTATATGCTCAGTGATCTGGACCACCAGAACATTACAATGAGCAGTCCTAACACTTAGAGCTCTTGAATGACATTATTTGAATATTAATCCACTTTCCCCTAAGTGATTTTAAGTCCCAGCATGTGGGCGACCCCGATTTTGAGTTTAAGGCTGATCGCTCGCCCAACTCGAGCCGTTCTACTTTTTTTACTCAGACGCCACAGAAGAGTTTCTCTCAAGGGAGTTAAGCCAGGCCGATAGCCTTTCCTCGAAAACAAACTGTCACAACGACAATCCCTTGGTAGGATGTCCAACATTTACCCCTTTATTGTTACCGGGAACAATACAATTTCTCCATAAGTCATAAATATGTATTATACTAAATAGCTGTAATATTATCATTAAATCAAGCGTTCCTTTCAACGCCATGGAGATGATATTGCCTAGTATATTTGATGGTTGACTGATCCTGATATAACGAGCGAACGCGATCACAACTTTGGGTCCCTCGTATTCCACGTGGAAATTTATTCAGATTTACTTGTCCAAAACCTGTGCTTGGAAGCACGATTGGGTTGGAGTTCGACAGGATCACCATTATTCATAAGCAAACGACAACACCATATTGATCTTACCCATTCTCCTCTTTCAACTATTTCTCACTGTAATTAGTGTCTTGAACATGGGATTGGGATGTAGCCGCGGGGGTTTGAGCGCTAGTTCAGAGTAATGATCCAGGAACCTCGCGCCAATGAGCGGGATCGCTATGAATTCAAACCCCGTTCAAGCTGGCTTCCTCTCTAGTCTTCCTCTCACCAAACTACGAATGGCCGTTCGTTTCCACTGGTTTCTGCCAGGTTTCGTCTCACCACAATGCTGTCGCCGTCGTGTACGTGAAATATTCTGGACTACGGCGTAAAACACCACTGAAATGAATAAATAATTTGAACCGGGAAAAAAAAAGATTCCTTTCTCTCACTGATTGTAGGGCCTTGGTGACAATAGGGTGCCCTACCAGCCTTCGTGGGCCGTTTGTGCAGTCTGACGTTCGTTGAAAGCCACTTGTACTGTGAATCCGGGAGATAGTCTTAACCACATAGTCGTATTAGAAAATGGTACGGATTTGATAAAACAGCACCGCATTCAAATATTTCCAACTTTGGTTGCATGTTTCTGCTTTGTATAATCACTTCGGGAGGAGTGGGTAGGTGATATGATGCGCCACTTCCAACCGCAAGATAGGCTTGGTGCAAGGTTTTTATCTTGACAAGTGCAAAGGTTCCTCGACAGATTGTCGTGATTATGGCTTTTACATAGGTCTATAGCTGACAGAGGCAAGCCCAGAGGAGTCAACTGCTTGAAGTTTTTGTTAAAAGCCCGATACTTAAAAGCTGAACTGGACTGTCAGACTTGTGTGTGAAACCAGCCCTACCGTATGGTGTCAGAGGGCTTAATTACACCATTTAACAGTGTCTGTTTTATTTTCTACCGAAGTTGCTTAACGCCACTTAACAAGAGTAATGAACGTGACAGTGGTAAGGTGCGCCTCTCCAGCCAAGAGGCGAAATACATGCAGGTTCAGTGAGCCTGAAATGTGTACTTTCTCGAGCTCTCGTTGTTAATGGAACCTAAGCCGTAATAAGCGCTCAACATATCGCTCGTGACCCAGTTTTCGCAGTCTAACGTTCTTTTCTTTTTTTTTTGTTGTTTTTTTTTTTTGTTGTTGTTGTTTTCTTGTTGTTGTTTTTTTTTTTGGAAAAGTACATGCCTTTCTGCCACATGGAGTGCAACATAGAGAAACGGTTGATATGTTACCCACTGACAGTCCAGTATCGTCCACCCACTAAACTGACCGCCATCGTAACCCCCACAAAAGCGTTAAGAAAATACAATCAGACAGATAAAGAAAATATATCTTACGGTGGGTGGGATTAAAGGCAACGATATTTAAACTGTTTGAAGTTTTGTGTTGAATTTCCATGAAGTAACGGTTGGGGGCGATTCAGAATTAACAGATTCAGAGCGGTACATAGTTAGGCTCAGTGTGATGCTCTAACCTAAGTACCCGAATGTTAATACTTAACGTCATTATTTTTGCTGTTCTGTACAACCACGTGCGTATGAGATGCAGTCCCGCACATGTAGGAGTGCTTGGGCTTGCTCGGAAGCAAACTAACATTGCCCTGACTATCTCAGGCGAGGGTCCAGGGGCCGCCTAGGCCTCGAAAGCTGCGGACCGCTAGACGGCCGCAGAGACGTTGAAAGCGATTTCTGGCGTCTATAATTAGGAACTACATTAAGATATATGAAGTGCTGAATTCCTATTATTGACGCACATATCGGTGCCCAGTGGCGCAAAAAAAATGCAATTGTTGAGGTGAAATATGGGCGTCAAACTTTCACTACGTAGCGAAAATTGGACCTCTAGTAATACATCTTTCGGCAATGTACATTACCTGGGTAGGCCTACCATATTTTTTCACCTGGTGCCAAAATTTTTTTCGAAATTCGGGGCTAGAACGATCATACATATCGATGGCGTCATCTATATTTAAAGTCCCAGAGAGTATACTTTTGCAGATAATTTACTCACTTTAACGATATTGAATCTCCGGGCCATCAGCAGATGGCGCTGTTTTGTGACAACCTGTGTATAAATACCGTCCAGTGACCGGCTGATTTCATTACAGCTGTAGGCCTACTTGTAGAAGTACTCAGACTGTAATTTGGTTAATTCATTGCTCGTTTCACTCCAACTTAATTATTTCGAAGATGAAACTTCGAAATGTCGATTCTAAACTATTTCTCTCTAAAATCACGTTCAGGAATTCGTCAGAATCCGTCGACGTCGACAGAGGCTGTGGAAGAAAACCCTCAATGCGGTGACAACGCGCCTTCGACGTCTGGTTCTCAAGTAACCCCACAGCGTACTCGCACTACACGTGTGTCATCTACTCCCAATCAACACAGGTCGTTTGATTTTCCGTTCCGTGAGTTTGGAAAGAAAACTATCGTTAAGCAAAAGTTTCAAACGGAATGATTTGTTAAATGCACCTGGTTGCATTATCAAGAAAATACCGACTTAGTTTTCTGTTTTGTACGCCAAAACGCAACTTTTTCGTCAACGTTATCCTCCAGCAGTAAGGCCGAGCCCACTTTTATATCATATCATATCATATCTGGAAAGAAGCAAAGGGCGTATTTAGAGAACACGAAGCTAGCAAGTGTCATAAAAAAGACGTTGAACGTCTCATTACCTTACCAGGAACTACTATATCTATTGGCGAATCCCTCAGTCAAGCGCATGCTGAAGAAAAGGCGGAAAACAGACGCATTATATATAAAATATTTGAAAATATACGTCACTTATACTGCACATGAAGACGATGGGAACTTCACGCAGCTTCTCATTTTGCGTGGAAGTGACGACCCGTCTCCTACAATGGTTAAAATAGAAATCAAGAAAATATGTATCGCATGACATTCAGAATGAAATGATCCGTGTTCTTTCAAGACAGGTCATAAATGAAATTCTGAAGTCTATCCATCGCTCCGAGTTTTACTGTACAATGGTAGATGAGTTAGCTGACGTTTCCAATCATGAGCACGTCGTACTAATTTTTAGGTGGGTAGGAGAGGATTTTATTGTCCACGAAGATTTCCTTGGGGTTTACAAAGTACGTGACATCTCTGCTGAAACTTTTATAAAAGTAATTTTGGACGTTCTTTGTAGATGGAATGTATCAATAGGAGAATGCAGAGGGCAATATTATGATGGCGCGAGCAGTATGAGTGGGAGAAAATCCGACTTGGCTGTCAGGTTGCAACAGTTGGGACCAAAAGCGTTGTTCACACACTCTTATGGCCACTCATTAAATCTTGTGTGAAACGACGCCATCAAAGAGGTAAAAGCTACTAAAGACGCTTTGGAAGTTACGCACGAAATTTGTACATTGATCAAATACTCATCCAGGTGTGAAGCATTGTTTGATTACCTGAAAACTAATATTCATCCCGATAAACCTGGAGTTTACCCAGGTGAGAGTACTTTGTCCTACGCGCTGGACTGTTCGTGCAAATTCACGGGGGGCATTCTGGATAACCATGAGGTTTTATATAATCTGTGGAAAGAGGCACTGCAATGTGCGACAGTCACTGAAGTGCAAGCTAGGATTATTGGAGACACAAATGAGAAAATTCGATCTTTTCTGGGTAATATCACTCTTACACCTCATTGTTAAGCACACCGATAATCTTAGTAAAATATTACGACGTCCAAATTTGTCAGCAGCAGTAGTTCAAGAAATTGCTTCTTTGACTGTTAAAACCGTTCAGAAAACAATGCAAAACCGAGATTTTGACCTGTTTTACGAGAAGATTCTCCAAAACACAAAATCACTTGACGTAGAAGATCCCGTGTTTCCGCACAAACGCAAGACGCCATCACGCCACAGGCAACAGAACTTTGATATTCTTGATTGTATCATTAATGCAATTCAGGACACGTTTGATCAGCCGAGGTTCCGACAATCTAGAAATCTTCAGGATCTGCTTCTGAATGCCTGCAATAATAAAGAGTACAGTCAGCAACTAGAAGAAGTGGCAGCATTCTACACATCAGATTTTGACAAAGAGCGACTAAGTACTCAGTTAGATACACTTTTTGTAAAATTTGCCGAACGAGAAGACGCGCCTGTTGATTTGAAGTCTCTGATTTCCCTTTTTTCTGATATGTCACACAATGAGAGGACCTTTTTTTCCGAGGTTTGCATTGTACTTCGTCTAATCCTTGTTATGCCAGCCACAAATACAACAGGCGAAAGGTCTTCTCTCTGCTCACAGTCTAGGTTAAATGACCTCATGGTCTTGCATGTTCATAAGGATTATACAGACAACCATAATGTCAAAACTGAAGTCAATCAGTTCGTCGAACTCTCAGACTATAGGCAATCACCCTTTGGAAAGTACCGATAGCATAAATCGATAGGCAAGCAATTATAATAGCCTAATTATTTCAACTTATTGTGTGACACTCATGCGTCCACTCAATGCAAACCTGTCTCAGAAAAGAGCATTTTCTGACGGAAGAATACGAGCCCTTATAAATCCGGTTCTCCGACTCGTTCTGTCTTTTCAGTATACTACATTATTATTATATACTTGGTTTCATGGACAGCAGCCTGCACGCCAAGCTTCAAAATATAGTAGGGTTACCACAACGCCATAGCCATAAATAAATACGCGGCGGAAATTACTGACTTGGTGCGCATTTAGAGTGAAAAACAAAACACAATCTCTGTTTATCTATAGGTGCTGGATAATTTGTCTTCACTCTTGTTCTGCTTCAGTTTCTTTTTCAATATTTTTTTTTAAATTATTGCCCCTCTGTGGTCGGGGCTGTTCCGCCGCCCATAACTTCAAGCATGTTTCCAGTACCACCAACGGTTTAGACGTGAATGGAAAGCCTCAGTATGTCTTCGGTTGACGCATCGTTCTGTTTATTTATCTATTTCATTGGACACATTGGTCACATGAGTTTCTGATCTTCAGAATGAAAACAAATTACATCCATCCAAAATCAAGATCAAGTTACCGAACTGAGCTTGGTTTAGACAGGCCAGATTGCAATTTTTAACGGCTCTGCTACCTGACTGTGGGCTGGACACCAGTTCACGTGATGCAGTTGAGGTTTCTCGAGACTACTGTCGGGACTGAAGTTTGATTGGCTGGCTCCTGCATGGCGTTTTCTTACTGTTCAGCGTGACAAATTATGCTTACTGCACACTGATTTTTGTGGATTTCAAAGTTTTATGTATTTCAGGGCAGTGCACTATCATATCTGAAAGTCGGAGATATTCTGATTATTATTCCCCAGAAAGGCTTTCTTACATAATGGCTTTAATTTTCCTTTTTCTATAGTAAAATTTATTCCACCCAGGTTAAATTCAGTTTGTTTACACCTCCAGTAGTCTCCCCACGTGACCGAAAAAAGTGCTGATTGGTTCAGAGCAGCTATAACATTATTTCAAAGCTATGAATTGGTGAAATCAAAACACAACCGGAACTCATGTAGGTCATCGTTTTCTGGCACATTTCTAACGGCTAATTCCAATACCAGACTGCCCGCTGACTGTAAGACTGTCACCGACCTCAATGTACTCTTGAGGAACATGGATCAGCCATCTGACCTGATTATTTTACGCAGAGGAGGGCTCTCCCAAGGGAGATCAATCGATATCGTTTCCAGTTAAACCTGGACATATTAGACCGACTACCCCAGACTATACCGCAGTTGAGTGCTAAACATTTAATAGGAGAATCTGCTGCCAGTTATGCCCGTTTTACTGCGATCTCATGAAGTGCAGTTAATCTCATCAGTAAATGCAAACGACGCGGGTGGCTCAAGGACAAGTTTAACTTCCTTGGTGGGGGAGGGTCGGGAGAAATTTCATCACTCTCCTACGAACCGTTGCAACGGAGTCTGATTCCTTTTCACTGCCATCAAATGAGCAAATTTACGAAGATTTGGATTTTTTTATGATAGCATCGATAACGTGCATTTATTGATGAAGTCCAGTGATGATGGTATTTTTTTTTTAATCATTTCTTTGAATGAGGTATAGTTTGGTACTCGAACGCAAAGATAGTCAGAACATGTACGTGGCACCAGGTGTCACGCACGTCCACAGTGACCGTCCACTTGTGACCTGGTGTCATGACTGAATGAGAATGAGATGCTTATTTCACGATGACTGACATCATCCCACTGTGGGCGACAAGTACAACTGCAACTAGATGACGTCCCCACTGCCGGCCATATGAAAACAGGAGCCGAGAAAACAGAACCAGTTCTATTGGCGCTGGGCGACATGGGTATCGTCGCGACACGTCGGCAGTATGGACGACTACTACAGATTAAAGAACTGAAGAAAACAGACTCCCAAAGGTGATAACTCAATCTATGCCTGACTTTTTGGCACCCCGTACGTCAAGAGATATGCATAGGCCTCATGAACATTTCGTATATGTCGTATTTTGCTTTCATAAGACTGATACTCTCTACCAAAGATGAGCTGGAAAATAAATAGGAGAATAGGTACCAGATGCGATCCACCTATAAAGGTAAAATTACCGGTTTTCAGTCACGCGTTATTGCACGTCTGATGAGCTTTTCAAAGTTTTCTGCACACGATTCTTTTCATATCTTTAAATGTTTAATTTCTCAAGAGAATACATTAAACGTACTAAATGCTCCTTTCATATAATAACCGCTGTTAATAAGGCCCCCTTGTTAAGTTTAATTCAGTGTATACCGTTATCAAGAATAATGCAGTCAACATTACAGTACCCATTTCCTCCAGGCATATTCACGTAATACGGATTTTACAGCAAGCCATCATCCGTACACAACGGCCTATGGTAAGACTTCCTCAAATGACAACCATGTCAAATTGTATGGGAATATACAGAAGTCTTTTGAATCTCTATGTTATAGCACTCTGGGGAGTTTGTTGCTATTGTTTATTGCATGCGCTGTGGCAAAGTGGCTCGGTTTTATTGCAACTTAAAACCATTATTATCACCATAACATGCTGCAATAACACTTAACCAGAAATGGCTCGGCTACAACGTTTAGTCCATTGGTGTTGTATATTCATATCGAGAAGCTTTCCCTCCGAGGAATACTTTACTTGTAACGACCCAAAGCTTTTAAGCCTTGGATGGGATCAATCAAATATTCATATTCAAGTACACATGCGTATATGTATCTTAAAAGTCGCGCCCAAACATGATCTGGCTATTATTAGGTACTGTATACAAGAGGCATGTTGCTTCCTAAGCGTACATGGTATAAGCGCGCACTGTGTAAGTGTGAAAAGTGTCAATATATGTTGTGTAAGTAGGAACAATGAAAGTGCATATTGTGTAAGTGTTCAATATGTAAGTGTGCAAAGTGTCAGTATATGTTGTGTAAGTAGGAACAATGAAAGTGCATACTGTGTCGGCGTTCAATTTGTAAGTGTGCAAAGTGTCAGTATATGCTGTGTAAGTAGGAACAATGAAAGTGCATACTGTGTAAGTGTTCAATATGTAAGTGTGCAAAGTGTCAGCATATGCTGTGTAAGTAGGAACAATGACAGTGCATACTGTGTAGGCGTTCAGTATGTAAGTGTGCAAAGTGGCAGTATATGCTGTGTAAGTAGGAACAATGAAAGTGCATCCTGTGTAGGCGTTCAGTATGTAAGTGTGCAAAGTGGCAGTATATGTTGTGTAAGTAGGAACAATGAAAGTGCATACTGTGTCGGCGTTCAGTATGTAAGTGTGCAAAGTGTCAGTATATGCTGTGTAAGTAGGAACAATGAAGGTGCACCCTGTGTAGGCGTTCAGTATGTAATTGTGCAAAGTGTCAGTATATGTTGTGTAAGTAGGAACAATGAAAGTGCATACTGTGTAAGTGTTCAATATGTAAGTGTGCAAAGTGTCAGTATATGCTGTGTAAGTAGGAACTTCCATTTTCTCAAATAACAGTTTGCAATCAGACTATAATTTCTTCTAAATTTTTACGTATATTGATGATATTAGATGCATTGACATTTCTACGGGAAGACTTTCAATTCTTCTTTTTTTTTCAAACTCTTCTCGTATGTCTTGGTATAAAGTTACCCTAAGTATAAGCGTAGGATTTGCTACGACTGACCATTTTGATTGATCAGCTGGCCCCTCGACCACAAAGCGATCTCAGACTTAAGTCAAAATTTCAAATCGCTTTAAAATTGTTATTTCGTACGTAACAGGCTCAAAATATTGCTTTACAATGTAAATTCTGGTTAAGTTATTGTAAAACAAATTTCAGCTAAAATAAGAGAAAGGAGGGTACCAAGTTTAATGACTGAAGTTTTGACTTAAGTCTTAAGATCGCTTCGTGATCCCGGGGCCTGGATTACCAATCTAGATTGCCCTTCAAGTAGTCCTGTTTGATTGCCCTTCTAGGTTGCTTTGCTAAATTGCTCTTCTGGAATGGCTTGCTAAACTGCCATGTTAGATTACCCTTCTAGATTGCTTTACTAGATTTCCCCGTTAACTAGGCCGTGTTGCTAGTATCCCTTGCAACATGTAGATTGGCCTGCTACGTTGCACTCTTGGCAGTGCTATAGGCTGTTCCACTGAACGATCGCCCTGTCATGTTTCCCGGACAGATTTTCTTGTTAGATTGCCCTACTAGATTGTCTTTCTAGATTGCCTCGCTAGCTTGCCCTCCTAGATTGTCCTGCTAGATTCTCTTGCTAGATTGCCTTCCTAGATTGTTCTCCTAAGTTGTCCTGCTAGGTTGCCCTGCTATATTTCCCTTAAGGATTATCTTACTAAATGCCCTGCTAAGTTGTGTTGAAAGATTATCCTGCCAGATTGTCTTGCTACATTGCCCTACTAGATTACCCTGCCAGATTCTCCTGCTAGATAGCGCTCCTAGATTGTCTTGCTAGATAGCCTTCCGAGATTGTCCTGCTAGATTGCCCTGGTAGATTGTACTACTAAGTTGTCCTGCCAGATTACCATCCTAGATTGTCTTGCTAGGTTGCTTTGCTAGGTTGGTCTGCTAGATTACCCCCATTGGATTGCCGCACTAGGTTATCTTGTCAGACTGCCCTGTCAGATTCCCTTGCAAAATTGCCCTGCTAGAATGGCTTGCTGTGTTGCTTTGCTTAGATTGGCATGTATACTAGGAGATGGTGATGGATAGTTTTCAATCCAAGATTGTCCAGGCGAGGCTTCAATTAATATCCCCTTACCACATGCCCCCCCCCCAACCAAAGCACACGTCTACGCCAATATCAAAGCCTGTTCCACAAAATCACACCCTTCAAATGGCATAAAAACGCAAAGAAATGAGAAATTCTGATACCCTACACAAAAAGGTCCAAATCACAGAGAAACAAAATGGTTTTCTCACGCGACCCTGCTATGTCTGCGCACTAACTAATTGCTTTTTGAGCACACATGTAACTAGAGGTGTAACGTAATTCACGACGACACGGCTTTGGACCCTATTGCTAAAGGAGGGAAGGAGTTTTACGAGTTTCCCATTCATCCCCACATCTTTTCCAAAAAATCCCCAAACTCGAGCTAAAATAGCTGAAACTACAACCGGTACCAGTGGCATGTATCCACATACCACCTACTGCACGGGCGTGGAACCCTAGGTTCTCTGAGGTTGTAGTTGTACGAGGCAGCCAGCTTGCCAATAGTACAGTAATATGAAGCGAATTTCGCCTCGCGGAGGGAAATTTTGGGACCCAATCGGGATCGTCTGGGAAACTGTGAAAGATCACAGTTAATCCTAGTAAATTCCCGAGGTGCAGACATTGTGACATACAGCCTAGCCTCTGCCCACTACAGTCCACTTCCGCGACGCTCTGCGCGCAGTAAAAGCAATTTCTTCACCTCAGGAATGCTATTTGCCTTAATTTAAAGAGGGAAACGACTTAAGTTACGCAAAAGTTGAACAAGAATCCTCATAAAATATAAAAGACTACAACATAGATAGTAAAACCAGAGCGGCGACCATGGTGCTATAGTTGCTAAACGGTCGAAAGTCAATGAACTCTGACCTATTGTCAACTTATCTCAGTTAGGGCTTGACTCTAGCTGTTCATTTAACGGTTTAAACAGTAGTAGCTTACACTCCTCCTATCACCATAGTTTAGGTAGAACTAGGTAAAACCTATGCAGTGATGTTAATTGCAATTTATTAGACGTCACTAGTTACATAAGAACAACTCAATAGAACCATATAAAAATTATTTTGTCGTGAAGTAGTACTATTTGGATCGTCTAAGATATAAGCATAGAGAGAGCTGGTTTAAACACTAGGCGTCGAAACCGGCATTCCTATACCAGCCTTCAACCAAATTGGGCGTTCTGGGTCAATAAGCGCAAGACTAGTTTCAAAGAACTAACAAAATATATTAAATTAGGATGGGTTAATACATTAAAGTTCGTGATTCGCTGTTAAAAGCAATTCAACTTGTATTAGATTACCACGTTCTGGGAAAAAGTTCCTGCGGTTGTGTCAATCAATCGGTCAGTTAATGAGTCAGTCGGTCAGTCCATCAATCTGTCAATCAACCACCCAATCAATGAATTAATCAATGCTATCACTCATTGGCCGAGCGAGCGCTTCACTAGGGAACGGGTGGGCCCCGTTATTAGCTGAGTGCTTTATGGTAGCGGTATAGCGCCGTTACCTACATGTCGCTGACCCGTGCTCAAAATGTAAGAGTTGTCAGGCTATGGAAGTGAAATATTTTAAATATTTTTATGTGCATCGTGAAAGACCAGTGAAATAAATATCCATATATCTGCAGTCAACTATAGGGAAGATAGACAACTTTAGGTTTGTCGTTGGCAAGGTGAGGTGACTTTTCCCGCCATCTAACTGTTTCATTTCATTTACACGCCTGACGTTTTGTACAGTCCACGGTACAAATCACATGACAAATACAGAGAGAAAAAAAAGTGCAACTAAATTATTCAAGGCGATGTTCATCCATCTGTTTGAACTTCTGCTTTTATGATCCGTATCTCCAGGGGGGTGGGGGGCATTATTATAGAGGACGCGTGAGACACTATTAAACTAATAAACGATTATATAAAATTCCAAATTGCTGCCATTGTGATAACACAGGGGAATTTCCTCATGATGCATTCATTTATATTTCGACCGAAGCTCCGATTGTATCAGTACTCGCATATATAGACGTAAATGATTGTAAATGCATCAAAAATTACACCAATCCATACTCATACGTAAACATGAATGTTCTGCATAAAATTCTATCCCTCTTTAGGCGGGGGTTCATTCATCCCGGCTATTTACAGGGAATTTTTAGAATCTCCCGCCTTCACTGTTCGAGGAGGCCTCGTGATAACACGTGATCGACTGCGCTCGTATGGACATCTGCCCAGTCTATCATTCCTTAACTGAACACCACTTTCATCCAACAATAACAATTTCCTATCTGTACGTCACACATGGAAAAGTTCGTGAGTAACTTGCCATAGGTCGTTACTCTGGTTTCGTCCACCCATAAAACTGACCGCCATCTTAAATTTCGTAAAAATTTTACACTTGCATTCCATCATCATGGTTGGGTCTTCATCGTGGGTCCAAAGCTTTGAAACTTTCATGGAGATGCCTTGAGTTCTACGCTATGCATTAGCAATCAAATAAACAAAGAAATAAATTAAGAAGTAAATAAGTAAATTTGTATCAGTATTTCTATGGTCCATATTTCTAAATGATTTGATGTATAAGTCTGATTTATCTAATAATCCTAGAATGGAAAAATAGGACATTCTCAGAATGGGAACGTTTCCCGCCTTAACAATTCAGGTCCAGCCACCGCTGTTACCTTGCAGTGCTTGTGAAACGCCTATTGCTTTAAGGGCACAACTATGCAGAAATTGTGACATATTATAGAGAAAGATGCCTTGAGAGACTTGGTTGACTTTATTATTTTTTGGTTATTTATTTATTTGCCTATTTATGTCATGGTCGTTTTACTTCGTACTGAAGAATATTTTACATATACGACGGCGGCTAACTTTATGTTGGGAGAAAACGACTTGGTAGAAAGTGTTCCTAATCGTTTTGAGGTCTGTAGGTTGCCATATGATTTGTAATTACATGTAGTAAAGTGTAATCATCCTAAGTAACATCCATTTGAAAACCTGAAGGTAAGCGGAGAGTTTGGCGTGTTTTGAGTCATCGGTTTGGGTTAGTATCTTCTTTAATTCTTCAACGAGACCATTACAATTTAGGTCATTTTGAAAATATGGCATAGCGTTCCGCACAAACAGAAAATAAACTTCCATCACTTGTTTCATACTTGGTTTGTGATCTCCGTCAAAGTAGTTGAAATGCGATTAGCAATAATGTTCTCGTTTTTAGACCGGGAGTTATCCTCATGGAAAATTATGAAACCTAATAGCAAAATAAGGTTTGTCAATAGCTCTCCTCAAATGTTCATCTTGATTGGAGACAACGGGTTTTGCTGTGTTTGCTTACACACATGTAGTTGAGCATGGAGTATCAAATGCTCGAGAGCCTAAATTCGCCAAAAGGGGTAGTAAAAAAGCCACTTTTCGCAGAATAAATAATGGATCATTGTTCTTATGGGAATAGTTAATATTAAATTGTCACTAACATAACATTTTTTTTTTATTTTCTTCAAATTATTATACCGTTATTCATCGACCACAGATTTGAAAATTTGGTTTGGATTTGGGGCGAAGTAGCAGGGTATTCATCCATTACTGACAGCACTTAACAGATGTGTTACCCCTAACACACGAAAACCGCCAAATGCGTTCACACCTAGTTACCCAGCTCAGAGTTGTTTTGGGAATGGTATAAACGATTGGCTATTTGGTCTTATGTTTATAGGATCAGAGTGTTCCTTGAAAGCCTGATGATCCAAACCAAACGGTCCAAAACTGAAACTAAAGCATCGTTTTTTGGGTATGATGTAGCCAGTTTGAGGCCGCCCGCAGTCAAAATCTGAAACACGATTTTAGAGCTTGCTTTGTTTTTTGTTTTTGTTTTGACACGATGTAGAAATTAAACTCATCAATGTTATGATCTGTTATATTTACCTGTGTCAGAATCGCAACTTTCTCCACCAAAAGTTAATCATTGTGGAGAGGTTTTGAATTTTAAACCAAACCAAAGTCCATTTTCCAAACGACACATGGCAAGAAGTTCACAACTGTAATCCCTGCCGTCCAAAAATAACCATTTAATTAAAGAATATTTTATGATTTTCATATAAATGTGAACTTTTGGGGGGAAATCGATCCTGTGATCGCATGCAGGTGAGGGAGTAATCCTATTCGTAGCCCTGACCCATTATCACTCACTTGTTGCAATACAATGCAGCATAAGCTAAAACCCTCGTAACTAACAATCAAAAACCACACCCGACAAGACACAGTTGTACAGCAGTTTTTTTTCTTTTTTATTGTACCAAAAGGGAAGCCGCCTGGAGTTATACAATGTTTCAGCTTTGCTTTTTTTAAATGTGTGCATACTAAAATGCAAGAACACGCCTTAAGGCTTGCACACAAAAAAATTGTTCGTCGCACAAGAAGGTCACGCGGTCATCTGGAGCGACAAGCGCAGCGGGCAGAATCCAACTTGTACTTGGTTATTTATTTAACATTGTGTCCAAGCGTATGAGTCGATACAGTTTGTGATTGCCTCAGTGTCGGTACAGTGCAGGCTTACGTGATCGAGAAGTACACATTTTCCAGATGGGTCTGAAGCATGCTGTCCCATTGCGAGTGTCCTTCCTGCAGCTGGCATTGCTTCCAAACGTGGATTTGGGCTGGATCCACTGCGAGCCGGAATCCGCTGTATCACAAACGCACGCAGTGTCACCAGTACATTGCTGTGGCGGTGGGCTTTGGCTCGTACATTGTAAATCCCCCGTGCCTTCATTGCGCATGCAGCTCTATCAGATCTTACTAAAGATCGCCGCCGTGTACTTATTGTATGTGTAGTATCCGGCAGACAAACTAAACGAATTGCACATCATTGCGTGCCGTCCTCTGATGCTAGTAACGCATTGCCAGGGATAACCTATACATGAATATTAAAACTCAAAACGCCAGCTCACCAAATGTCACATATATAGCTTTCATCTCTCAGCTTTCAACTCATCGTTGTAGACATCGTCGGTACTAATGTTTTATTTTTAAAATGAGAGTAAAAGGTAGATAAACGGCTTTATTAAAGGCGGGAAGAAGTTCCCCATTGGCTATAGCGTCTGAGAATATCTCATTGTCGCCCACTATATTCTAGACTACGTCTTTTTCTTACCTTCAAAACCAAGAGGTCATTCACCTTGGACGCAGATCATCAATGTAGACGAGGCCCAAACGCAAAACTACGCAGGTGTAAAAATAGATTTGACGAGAAAACAGTTTTGAACTAAAAAATTTCAGAAAACGGCTTTCCAGGCTGGATCCCCATAATTTGTGTGTCCTTTCAGTTAGAGTGGGTCCTGTAATACCGACAAGCATGTGTTAAGGTCAGAAATCTTTACAAAAAGGAATTACTATAGTGTATACATATCTCGCCTCAATTAGCATTTACCAGATCCGTTGTAAAATGTGATGATTTTATTCTTTTGCAAAAGCCTATGGTAGGCGTAGTAAAATCAAAGAAGCGATGACAGTGCTATATTTCGCAAATGTTTTAAGCATAAGCGGTGAAATCTGGTTATTGGGGAAAAATCGTAGCGAGTGAAGGGGATACTCGATCAAACGCCTTCACTCGCTACGTTTTTTTTCTTCAATCTGTTGTTAGTATAACACTCTTGTTGGCCAAATATGGACACTGCATTAATCAGGATTATCAGAAATCCTAGTTTCCTAGTTCATCACAAATGTTTATTCCGCATTACCCAGGGCAGTACGGGAAGGTATATGTAAGCGTCCATGGGCCTCCGTGGCTCAGTCGGTTAGCTCGCTAGCGCAGCGCAGTGACCCGAAGTCTCCCACCAATGCGGTCGCTGTGAGTTCTAGTCCAGCTCATGCTGGCTTCATCCCCGGCCGTACATGGGAAGGTCTGTCAGCAACCTGCGGATGTTCGTGCGTTTCACCCGGGCTCTGCCCGATTTCCTCCCACCATAATGCTGTCCGCCGCCGTATAAGTGAAATATTCTTGAGTACGACCTAAAACACCAATCAAATAAATAAATAAATATAAGCGTCCATGTTCAGTAAAGCATGGTACTTTAATGAACAGTTACGCTGAAAGAGTTCTTCGACCTGGAAATTTACTCACGGATTACGAGTTTGAACTTTGATATGAACTTAGTGATTTAACACCTCATTGTCAATATTTAAACTATATCAAGGAATGGGCATATGGGATCAAGGGAACATTTTGGATGACAACATTCTCCTGTAGAAAGACAACTAAGAGCAAACGGGCGCTTTTTCAACCGGCTTAAATAATGAAAAAACGGATAAAATTCGAAAACCGCATTTAATGTGGCTCGTATGTAAAAGAATCTGAAATATGTTTTAAGTATCTAACTGCATGCAGCATCGAAAGCAATGTTGAGTTAAAAATCACACGGGACACATATGGGGTGTGTAAAAAAATACTGAATGTCAAACCGAACACATTTGGGAAAGTGTCGAGAATAAAAATTGTATTGTTTAAAGGATGTGGACCCATTTTGTTCAACGGTTCCACCACACTGGAGATCCCGGCACGTGAACCAAAGTTCTGTTTGACGTTTTGAGTCACTCCGAACATTAACCGGCCGCAATACAATCAAGGAAACAGTTAAACATGTATAGATTTGTCATTCAAATTACCATCGAGTCATTTAATAGCGATAAATAATTTGCAAATATTTGCTCATGCTTATAATCCGTTATATATTTGGTTATTTTAATCAAGAACCAGAGCTATTTTCACCATAAATCGGCCCTGTTATGGTTTGAAAATTGCCATTTTCATTAGCCTCATAGTTTCGCGAATCGCTTACGGCGGAGCTGGGTGTGATTTGCTTCAAAACGTTCTCCGCGTTCGTTAGATACTCTGGGTCTCGGACGGCCAGGCTAAATGGCCGTGCCGTGGGCTAACGGTACTCCCAAACAACCAGCATTCTCAACACCCAGATGTTTCTATGGCTGTTAAGGCTAATTGAGACTTTATTAAGCGGTGGATTTTATGGCTTCGGGATGTTGTGCCGATGCTCAGAATAACGTTGTTGTAAATGTTCCTTGGGGACCAGGACGAGTTCTGCTATACTGAGGCCGGATAACAATAGACAATAGTCGGGAGGCCTACGTGCACCGTAACAAGCAAGCAAGCGATAGAATAATAGTGGATTTAGAGTCAGAATAGCTCAGCAGTAGTCACCGAGGGAACAAAACGAAGTGGTGCCTTCAGTTGTATTGGCCCGATACCAGCAGTCTTTTCTGCCTATACACATCCCCTAAACTCCGATGGATATTTCCAACCTGTACAATTAGAAAACTCCATGTTTTTTTACAACAATAGCTGTGAGCGTTTTACCACTACAGTGGCTTTAGAAGAAACACGTGATCTGTCTGTAGTTCACATATCATTAGAGTCATTATGATCGTTATTTCAAGGAGAAAACACCTGGCAGTTCACCGCTCTTTACCCGTAATTTTATGACATTTTTATAACAGTTCATGTTCACGACAGAGACTTTCAGAGGAGGCTCCCATTCCACCGGACAAAAAGCGTGATTAAACTACAGACCATTGACAGATAAATCCAAATGTAACACTAACCGAATCCATGTGCTTGTAGGTAGTGAGTAAGTCGGTTATTATTGTCAAATATTACGGATATCATGCAAAGAATAATATAATAGCAGCAGAATAAAATAATAATAGCAGTCTTCAACAAACACGGGAATTAAACCGATAAAATTTATGGAAAATCTATTAATCGAAACGCGACAAAAGATAGGTCGCATATTTATTTATTTATTTATTTATTACGCTGGTGCTTAACGCCGTACTAAAAGTAAATCTGTTACATGCTGGTGATCACATTTGTGGTGAAAAGCAAGAGTTGTTTTCGAACCGGCTATCTCACTGGTGAACGGCAAGTGTGTCTGGACGTCTGCACCGACATTCGTATAGCAACCTTCAAGCTTAATGGGTGTACCGGGTCAATAATCCCAAGACGATTTCTAAAAACAACGTTAAAACAAAAGAACAAAGAACGTATATGTAAAAGTTAAAAAAAAATAAGGACGGATTCATACAGAGATAAGCAGTCGACGGTTTTCATTCATGAGTGAAAGGCCTAAGGAATATTCTAAATGAATGAATAAAATAAGTATCCAAATCGTGTACCTTTGTGGTTTATATGTCGAGATTCAAGTATGTATCTGTATGTTGCGCTTTGTTTGAACCTGTTCACACCTCCAACGTGGCGATCGTACTCAACACGATGACTATACGGTCCTGAGCTCCGGGTTAAGCTGAATTAGACACACCCGTGAATCAGAGTCCCTGAGATTCTGGGAAGTCCGTCCATATTTCCTAACAAAACACTTCCCGGCTGAGGAATTAGTTTATTCATTAGGGGAGGTTCCCGGGGCATGGAACCGACCATCAGCTTTTCCACTAGCGATTAATGTCTCTTCTGGTGGCTTTCATGGCACATATATTATTATCAATTCGGTGGCAGAAAAAGCTATAAAAATCCATCTTCTGCTGAATGGTTTGATGCCAGCCACTTACGGGCAATCAAACAATATCCAATCAAACGCTTGGCCAACTTGTCAAATTGAAATGTAATACAAAAGACAATAGAATGGAGAATATAAAACAAGACGACAGTGTGATACTTGACAAACTGTCGCACATGCCCAGCCTCATGTCAGTTCACCAGCCCAGAGGTTTTAATTATTCTACTGTCCATGTAAACACTTAAACAGTAGCAAATTACATTGGAACGGCTCATAGGGACATGGTCGCTGAAATAGTGGGTATTTTTACGTTATCACACAGGATTAGATATTTTCTTCAAGAAGTAAGTCACAGGCTTCTCGTTAATCCCACCACCAGCATTGTATGATAAGTGAATGTTTAAAAATAACAAAAAAAGCTAAAAACCGAAAAATCTGCCGAAATATTTAAGTGAATGCAACGGAAATGGAGCATGCGCACACCGCTCGGGAAACTTCATATGTAAACAAACGTGGCTGATGACACTCGTAAAAGAACATACGGCTCTCCCGTAAAGGATCGGCCAAAAAGAGGTGTAAAAGAGAGCTCACAGGTTGAAAAGCAAGTCTAGAGATGTAATGTGTGGCCAGATGTCGCAAAACTACTTTTTGATAGGTGGGTACATATGTTGTAGTTGTGGCGATGTTGAACGTTGAACAAACACACGTTTCTGACTCATAGTTCAATGAGAAGATTATTGGTAACCAATTCTATTTATGCTGCAATACTCTACATGTATCTATGTGTATCAAAATTCGAAATTATCCGAGTTCGTGTCGACTTATCCCGAACACCTTTCAGTGAATATTAATGAGGCAAAATGGTCCGCCTTCATTGTGTTGAATTCAAACAACGGCAGGACTTCTCTGGGCTCTTACAAGCCACATACTCAATGAATATTTTTAATTTCAGCGAGACTGATGTAGTTTATGAAAGAGCTACAAAACGTCGTTATGACGTCCCAATCAGAATTTGTTTAAATATTTAAATTTCTGGCCACCATTTCTCTTTAAGCAGAGTTAGATACTGCAATGAAGCATGGTGATAGCAATTTTTAACACGTCACTGGTCTACATGTACCCCAAAAGCCGCGTTGTCGTCCCTTTTAGCAAACGATAAAATGAAACGAAAAGAAAACGCATTATGCGAAAGTTCATACCATTTTAACACGATATTAGAGAACACCTCATACATCGCATGAAGGATGCCCCCTTAGCTAACGTCTACAATCGCTTCACGAATAAATCGCACAGACGATTATGTCTTGGCCATATTCTTGTCAACAAAGTAATGAGTGATTCGTTAGACATTGAAGTTTCAAAATTATAACCTTTATCGCAGTGCATATACTACGTAACGTCATCCGGTGAAAGCAATCCGCTGCCAATCTGTTCTCCATTTCAAAGCTTTGAAAACTGGAAGGTAGTTTATATTCTCCTGCGAATATTTTCCCAACAGAAACCTTCAGTTGCTTGCCTCTAACGCTTGACATTTTCTTGAGATATCGGAACGCCTCTTTATGGTTCACGAGTTGAGTCTTTATCAGTTTCACAAAAGAGGTTGTGACAACTTTGAAGATCTCTTTTCATGGTGGACAAGAACTTATAAATTCGATGGGGACCTCCGTGCCAGAGCGTTTTAGTGCGCTAGTGCAGTGTAATGATCCAGGTGTCTCTCACCAATGTTATCAATGTGTGTTCAAATTCAGCTCATACTGGCTTCCTCTCCGGCCGCACGTCTAGGAAGGCCCGCCAGCAACCAGCGGATGGTCCAGGGTTTCCACAGGGCTCTTCCCTCCAACCATAATGCTGGCCGCAGTCGTGAAATACCCTTAAGTAAAACACCGATCAAGTAAATAAAGAAATAAATCTTAAATCGATATACTATTTTGTGATGTGTACCATGAGAGTACATATAGTTTCGCTTTCAGCAGAAACAATTTAAAAGTCCTCAGGGCCTATCCTTCAGTCATCTTGAAAATAGCACCCACCAAGTAATTTGGCGCATAAATTTCTTCTCGCACACAAATGGAAGTCGTTCTTCTCGGAATGTATACAATGGACACTAGGATATGCGACTCTCATTTAGAAACCAGGGGCCTTTCCCACTCTTACGTTAGTGTAAATTTTCTTATATTGCACATGGATAACTCGTAACTAATTTATTACTCATTTATTTTTAGAAATCATGATTGATACAGGCTTAATACGTAATACAGGATTATATTGCAGGTGCATTGAAGCTGTTAAAAGTGGGCTAAGTAGTTACATCTCCATCAGTTGTCTCTGCACTTTTTTGTGGTTGTTTAAAGTCAATTATGCGACTGAAAATTACCACTTTTGACATTCCTGCGGGATTCTGTTTCATAAAACTATTCCTAAACATTCCCTCCATTTTTCCGCCTTTGCTTTATAAATTATTCACGCAATTTTGGTACCTGTCTCAGAGAATTGTTTCCCTGCAAAAATATGTTTTATTTCAGAAACTTGTGAGGTTTATAAATTAATTCTTCTATTTGTGTGTGTGCGCGAGAGTGTCCTTAGTTTCTCAGAAAAAAGACCAAACCTCTTACAACAAAGCTCGGGCGATAGACGACTTTCTCAAGTCTAAGCAGGAAGACGGGATAATCCAATAGAATACAAAATGTCGCTGTTAGACATTCGCGCATCCATAACGCATGCACTTTATTGCATTAAAAACGACAACCGTGTCACCTCTCGTTTCAGACACCTTACCTCACATTCCATAGCCTTCATTTTATGTTCCTCTGCGATTCACCCATGATGCCCGGCTCTTTCCTTGCTGACAGAAACTTTTTTATAGTGTGCATTTTTTTCGCCCATGAAAAACGTCTAGTCTAGAGTGTTACTTACACCTAAAGGTGCTAAACTTATTTCCATATTTTCTTTTCTCTAGTGTGTATTACGACTGGAGTCGTAAGCGGCCTGTAACATAATTTCTATTCGTAACTTTTGTGGGTTAGGAATTTCTGCTTATCTTATGCTAACAGTGGTTTCCTATTTATCTTTGAAAGATGGCCTAGTGGATAGTGTAATAGTATAGTACAGTGATCCAGAAGCATCTCACGAATGTATTTATTTTATTTATTTGATTGGTGTTTTACGCCGTACTCAAGAATATTTCACTTATACGACGGCGGCCAACATTATCTTAGGAGGAAACCGGGCAGAGCCCGAGGGAAACCCACGACCATCCGCAGGTTGCTGGCAGACCTTCCCACGGCCGGAGAGGAAGCCACCATGAGCTGGACTAGAACTCATAGCGACCGCATTTTTGGGAGGCTTCGGGTCATTGTCTCATGCATGTAACTGCTCTGAGTCCAAGGTTTCCCATTCGACAGTACGACGACACTGGCGGATGGCCGTGGGATTCCTCCTGGCTCTGTTTTACGCGTTCGTCTCACCGTAATGCAGGCGACCGTCGTTAATTGTGAAGTATTCTTGGCAATTAGGGTCCCTAGCTGGATCAGACGGATAGATAACTGCAAGGCCCTAGACTGTCATGGGCGCCTGTTGGAACCCAGCTCTCGCTCATTCAACAGGGGCCTTTAGACAAGAAAATTGCGCGGTACTTGGCTGTGTGTAGTTCGTGCACGGTTTAGTCCGAGCACTCCATTTTGCTCAACTCTTAAATCTGGCTACGTTTACATGTGTGAAACATTTTGACGAACGGCGTTAAACAGTGAGATAAATGAATAAATAAATAAATAAATAAATAAATAAATAAATAATGGACTGACATTTCATATGTGTTGTTTGTTTACTTCTGACAGATGCGGACAGAAGCTGTGGTAGCGCTAGTGCTCTTACTTAGCACTACATGTGTCCAGGTGTCCCAGGGGACGGATTCGTGTGTTAAGGACTGTTTACGTGATTTTCTCAAATGCGCCCGGTCTTTTCGAAAAGATTGCTGCGCTGATTACATACCTTGTATGAGGGACATTTGCCTAGAGACGAAATTCCCGTAAGTATGCCCTTTTTTTTCTTTTTCTTCTGCTTTTCTTCCCTCTAATATTGGGTGGTTAGTCGATCAGACTGTCAGGCGGAAAAATTTTGAATTGGGCTATTCACTTAACAAGAGGCCTTCGTGCAAGAACAAACAAAAACACGCCAGGTCGACCGCACTAGCGACAATTTGCATTGATCCAACCAAATTCGACATTGCGAAGTCCCCCGATTTCCCAGTTTCGCTTTTGTAGATACATGTTCAGCTCTGTCTTTACCTAGCTCCGACAATCCTGCAACTGAACTGAGTATTCGGTTATTGGTAAAAGTTGCCATACTGTTTTTTTTTTATTTCCAAAAACAAAAAGAAACAATAAAAATATAGAAAAAACAGCAAATGTTTGGCTGAAAAAGATGTCCTCAACAAGCTTCGTTTCGCGAGACGCCTGAATAGTTATACGAAACCACGGCTTTGGAGCAGATGATGGCTCATTCACAACAGGCGACTGTCTCTCCTGTTGGGGGATATTCGCGCTGCTGGAGTTCAGGTGTCTTAACGTTGTCGGAAAAATGATAGTACGCATCGTCCTTTATTGATGGTTAAATTCAAGAAATGACCACCTAACGATTTTTGCTGTTGTCAGGGTTTCTGTACAACCAATGCTATTGTGATTACATCGCGTTTTATGTTAGCAATGACACTTTTATAGTGGCAATAACACGTTTCATGTTGGCAATAACTCGTTTTATGGTGACAATAATACGTTCTATAATGACTATAAGTCTTTGAAAAGGCAAACTGAGGCTGGAAAATGAGTGACAACAGAGATTCAGAAATAGATGATTATCATCAACTAATTCATGTAGGGAGCAAGGCTTTGTTACATACAATCCTGGAAAGGAATCACACTTATACGCGGGCGTAAGTGGTAATATGCGAGCATTATGTATACATGGCTTCTGCTACCGATGAAATTCTCAACAGCTCTCAACAGCGTAAGACACCAATCATAAGTAATCAAAAGGACACGTGGTCTGTGAAGGTCAACGTGACCTCTATAAGCATTCTCAGGTAGGGACAAGACGGACTTCCGTGTTTTTTTTAAAGATCTCAGAGACTTGACAGGGAAGTGAAACCTGTATCGTTTTAATCAGGCATCAGGTGGAGAAGGTCTCACACTCTTATAAAAGTGACGACCTCGCGAGGTAACTTGAGACTGCTTGTGCGCGCGCCACATTGGCGTCTCTCCCTAGACATGTAGCTGTCGTAACAAAAAGATACTGGATCACGACCAGTTCAAGCTATTGCGATTGTGGCAGTATAGCTGCAATAAAGATTGAAAAATGAGAGCACCTTAAATTGACATGGAACTCTAGATTAAACTGTTCGTTTTAGAGTGACTTGTGTGATGAACGTTTCCTGTACGTTCAAGCATCACTGGAACATGATGCCCCGGTCAAAGCGAGGGCACTGCATTTAGCCAGATACTTTTACGATGTCACTTTGTAATGACATATCCGATGATTTTACGTCACATGTTCTCGCAATTTCAAGCTGCCAGATCCCTAACATAGGTTTTAGTTTCCATAAATTTTTCACAAAATGAATAAAAGAGCAAAGGGTAGTGTGCAAAAGCTTATTGGAGGGCTGCGTCTAAAAAGAAGGTTTGCAGCCAGCTGCTTTCGAATTTTCGGCAATGTGATATTTCTTTGAAATGGCGGCGAGAGAAATATTTATCCCTTCTCAAGTATATTTCACTTATATAACGGTGGCCAACATTATGATCGTAGGAAACCCGACAGAGCCCTGGAGAAACCCACGACCATCCGCAGGTTGCTGACGGACCTTCCCATGCGGAAAGAAAGCTAGCATGAACTGCACTTGAACTCACAGCGACCGCATCGGTGATATGCTCTTAGGACATACGCTTCGCTAGCGCGCTAATCCCCTCGGCCACTGAGGACCCCGACCCCGACTCCCAGCCCCGCACCTATTGGCACATATCTCCAGTCTTTGTGCGTACGCAGTTCAATTTTGAAGTTGTATGTCCGATTCGGTACAACTCCATACGACTTCGTACGTCCATCCCACCAGCTGAGTTGACTCCGCTGGTGCCATAAGCTCCCATATAGGCCAAGCTTAATATCCCCCAGTCGTGACCACTCCAGAGATAAAACCATGTTTAGCGCTGGCACCGATGTAGCTTGATCATCGAGGGTGATTGACCACTCTCATTTCTCCCGTACATGTCCAGTCCCATGGTGTGAATTCGAATTTGCACACCTGGCTCTAGGCTATGCTTAATTCCCCATTTACTTACATGTTGACGTTTAGAGCCGCCAAGCAGTCCCTAAACATGCAAGCCTGAACTGGCTTATGACCCACTGTTGACCGACCTAGGAGTCGTTCATACTGGGGGAAAAGCTTCGATAATACATGCCTGGTGACATGACATCTGCTTCTCAAACTCGACCGGCTTCCGGTCTTGTTAGCTTTACAACAGTGAGGCGGAGTCTTTGTCTCATTTTCAAGTGAGTATACATTCGCTTAAAAGAACAGATCACATTTTTAGAAAGAATGCATTTTTTCCTGATTAAAAATATAGTCTTCATGACATTTTTACAGTGATTAAAATGTTCTTCATTATGGTCCAAATAGTTCACAGTAACACCTCAAAGGTTATTTCCGTTTTATTCACTGTCATTAAAAAATGCCCAAAATAATGAAAACCATTTCTGGAATCAGCACAACATGGCCCTTCAGATGATGCGTACTTTCTAAAAATGTGGTCTGTTCTTTTGAAGGACGCCTGACAACCACCAATACATACTGCGTCTCCAAACGGTCAATAAATATTCTTGACAAAATAGTGCCCAGGCTGTTGAAATAACCATCGTAGTTCCAACCATACGGTGACGACATAAGTGTGAGGCAACCAGAAATGGTGGCAATCGTGTCGGTGTAGCCAACATATGTACCGCAGGTCTACGCCCCCAAAACAGGCGAAAGACAAGGCCACAGACAGCTTGGAGGGACCCAGGGTATCGGTTCTCACAGACCTATGTTCGTTGAATTTCCTACCTAAACGATCTAGTCTTATGAGGTTATATAGATACCTTACAGGCCCTTTCATTTGGAGAAAATGTATCGTGTGTAATCCCGAGAAAAGGATCCCAGTGGGGACTGTCTCTTGGCTAGTTTCACTTTATTGTTGTTTTGAGACATCTGACTCAAGAATTCTCAGCTCTCGCTGCTGTTTGGCCTTGGTGAAAAGATGAGGATACCAACGCCTGTGTGGCATTTTGTGCGCATATCTACTCTTCGGAGAGACCCACTCGTCTTACACGAGTATAGTGTGCATATATATGTACCTCACATGTGGGAATGTTCGTCAGTAAGTCGCCAATTGTCGGCGGTTCAACCCGGACACTTCCAACAAATTCCATCAATCAATGGCTTATATGCGAAGACGATAAGGATTACTATGGAGAAACCTGCACGGGCCTGGGAAGCGTTTTACAAACACTGCGCATGTAAGTTATGTCAAACGTATGCCAGTCATGCCGACACGGATCGTTCAGTTACGTCGCTATGGTGATTAAGTTTGACGAAACTTTACACCCCCTTCGTAAAACGGACCCCTGAAGGAAACCGCAGGCTTTCGCCAGGTACCGGCACGTCCTCGCATAAAACCGTTTCTCAACCATGGAGGAAGGGCTGGGATCGAACCGGTCATCTCAGTGTGTCCATCCTTGTCAATCGGCTGTGGGGAGAATTTCCAACAGGCCAATACTTGAAGTTTGAATGATTTATTTATTTGTTTTGTTTATTTTTTGTTTTACGCCGTATTCAAACATATTTCACTTATACGAAGTATGGCGGGAAACCGGGGAAAACCCTGGGCAACGTCAAACTTCAACCCTACATTAATATATTTATTGAACTGACTGACTGACTAACTAATCCATTCATTCATTGTTTCATCTTTGACCTCCTACTCAAGAGTATTTTACTTATATACGACAACATTCTGTATCATATATAAATAAGGCGCGTGTCTGTATTACCACCCGCTGGATTTTAACAGTTAGCAGTTATTTCCCCAATGTAACCTATAGACGCTCAGTGTGAATGTCATACAGACGGAAGGCAAGAAGTCATAGAGAGGAGGCGAGGATGTACACGGCCTTCGCGTGACAAGAAATACCGGTGTATTAGCTTTGAGTTATTAAGTATTAGGCCTGGCGCGATGTTATCACTATACCTGTGCTTTATAGACCGTGCATGGTCCTAATCATACGACCCGGCAGATGCCTCACGTTGTAATGTTGACGATCGAACAGATGATGCATGATGACAATTAGACAGCCTGTATTACATGTGTTTGTCGTGTGCTTACTCAGCGCCCGATAACTTTCCGCTTAATAGACAAGGAATAAATCGCTTCGCAACGTGGAAAATAACGAGTGTTGTGTAAATTTGACATCACAGGAAAGAAGAGATTTGACAGGGAAGAGTTTAAAACCAAATGCTGTTCTATTTGTGCAATGTATTTCAACTGCAAAGAGGGAATTACTAAAAAATCCTTGATGATATATTTAAAACATTTGGGGTAAATTCCCATCACTCTTTATCAACAAATATGGCCACTGTTATATACACATTCGCGAGGGTTTGACCATCAAACCATGTGTATGGTCGTGGGTTTTCTCCGGGCTCTGCCCCGTTTTTTCCCAGCATATTGCTGGCCGGCCTGTCCGGTTTTTATCCAACCATTATGCTGGCCGACGTCTTGTAAGTGAAGCAATAGCACCGATGAAATAAATAGATATAAGGCTATGCAAGGTGGCAATTACTGATCGTGTGACCATCTAAAGGTTTTCCGACATACATGCACTCTTAAGGAAATCACTTGCACTCCACCTATGTATTGTTTCCGCGGGAAAATTCCTTACGTCACGTCTTGTAAATCACACAAAGCTACACTTGGGAAAGTTTTCAATTTCCTGCCAAGAATTACTCAAAATGCTGTGTTGTCATGACACTCAGTAACCAATCACGTGAAAACAATGCGAAGGATCCAGGCACCGGGGATGCTTTATTCACCAGCAGAATCCTGGTGTATACGTTATTACATTATAAAATACAAGTCACACCATATCCACTCAAGTAGGCATATCGGGAATCCGGGACTACTTCTATCCAGGGATTTGGCATTTCTTCAGCTTTGGCCTTCTTTAACAGTTTAGCAGTTTATGTACTTACTTAAACAAGAATGTAGCTGAAAAACTACATACGGTTTCATTTAATTCGTATTGATTCGAATGGATTCCCAATCTATTGAGAAATGAGTTTATGTTGACAAACAGCCTTCCAGTGTGCAACGACGGAACTGGATTCGGTTCAGTACAGTCCCGAAATTACTTTCTGGCTGGAATTCCTAATTCCTAATCACTCCAAGATATGTAACACTTCCGGTGTGACTTGAGGAACTCGTGTTATAATGAAACTGGATTTAGTGGAACGGAACCGATTTCACTTTGAGACAGCACCACATTCGTGTCGATGCACTTTCTGCTATCGTGTGTCAACTGTAAAGACATTCCCGCTCCAAAATCAAAGCGACTTAAATTGCGTACTACTTTTTACTCGTTTCTGTCATGCATCACACGTTTTGGTGTATGTGTCTTCATAAAACACTTAATGCGCAAAGCAGTACACATGCACTACATCCTGACAGCAGAAAATGTGTTTTTATCACGATTTGGACATTTTTGTCCAGCCAGTCAGTCTCTTGATCTGTTGGGTTACTTAGTTTACAACCTGGAGGGCCGGAAATCGATAGGGAGCATGTCATACCTTGGAAGGCCAAGAAGACCTCACTGGCACACATTACGTGTTTGTTGTTGTATTCAGGTACTAGTTTCTTATTTACTAACAAAGAGAAACATCGCCAAGAACACTTTGTAAATACTTTGTAAATTATGCACCACGTTCAAGAACTGTTTTTTTTTTTAATTAATGTGAAATTTCTTTCTTCTTATTTTCCAGATGTAAACAAGCATACCCGCCCGGAAAAAGATACTGGCGAAATTCATGGCTTGATAGATTTGCCGAGTATAACAAGTGACATCTTCACTAGAATCGGACTTAGAAAAGGGAACGATTGTGTTTCCTTTTCTGGAGGGAGAGGGATGGGAGGCAATTTTCTTTGATAAAATGGTTTTGATTGCTGTACAACAGTATTTCCTTTCATCGTATCGTGTCTGTTTATCTGGGATGGGATAACTGGTTCATTAGATTTTTCCTCTCAAGCGACTGGAAACAGTCGTTATTGTTTTTGTCCACAATCGATTTTATGGCAAAAAAAGTACATACCGTAAATTTCCTAATGTCAGGATTCAGAAAGAATGTATTCGAATGCTCTGGGCAAAATGCTGAGGTAGTAGAGGTTTTCTAAGTGTTCACACCAGAAATGTGTTTCCTAATGACTCGTTTCCTAATATAAACCATATCTGATGTTCTATAATTCTGTACTCCTGTGTGGCTATCGCTGCTGTAAAAAAAAAATGCCTGCCTTAATGTATGACGTTCGTTGTTCCAGAGCAAAGACAACCATGAAGATGAAGGCCTTTCAATATACATTATGATCAACACTTGCTATATTGTAACATATTCCTTCTAATTCAGCTTGAATAAGCCAAGCCATACCACGGTTGTGTGTAGTTATGTCGCCTGTAAGTCACATTTATAATAGCCTGTGTTTCACGCATCTCTTTCTGAAACACCTTTGTCTTCGTTTTTAAGTATATATATACAAAGATTATGCGTAAAAGCTACTTATGGAATAAAACAAACTGTTATTTTGTTCTATTTAACTTGTGAATGAACTGAATTTATGTATTACTGAAAAATGGACAGTTAAATAAATTATTTCTCTCATTTTGGCTTTGATTTCGTCATAATTATAGTAATTGTGTACATATACATGCATTTATCTACTTTAGCATTTTCTCCTGCTATGTGTTGCTTGGCTAAGTATAAGTATAGGCTTCAAAGATTTGATTTGATTGGGCTAATTGGTGTTTCAAGGTGAATGAATAACATACGCACCAAAATCAGAAACAGGAGTGTTTGGAGCAAAATATTCGCCTCTGGCAAGTTAATGTTTAATTATATGTCAAGGCACAGATGTTTACTCGCCCAATGAGCACCATCTGTGTGTCGTATCGATGACAGTCAAATGACCTCCAGCGAGCTTTTCGGGAGACTGCACCTAAACTTCGTTACGGGCGCACACAGGGACAACACTGGTTATCGAAAACTGGGTGTCTTTATCCCGACCAGAACAAAAATCCTCGACATGTACTCAATTGTAAGTAACGACATCAGCAATTCCTGATTTTGGATTCAACAATTCGACTTGTTTAATTTTCGGCAATAAAAAAATCCAGAAATCAGTGGACCTAGTGCAGATTTTTCTGCCATAGGGGCCATCTGAATCTTGTGAGAGGGCTGTTGTCTAAATGAACGAAACCTTGTCAGTGAAGAATATCAAGAGAATATAGACAAAATGGGGGCGACAGCATTTATACTTTTATGACAGGAAATTCCACAGAAATGGAAAAAATCAGGACGTGAACGCATGATTTCTCCCCACCTCCACTCTCCGTTGGCCCTTGCATTATATACTTCCAGCTCAAGTAAAATACGCCCATTTATTATGGCACAAGTGAAGTCGTTCATATCAAAGGACACAGCTATTGCTTTAGCTATGAAAAAAGAAACTGTTTTGCACAATTGTTTCATGCAATAAGATACAGATGCTGAGTAAATGATATGCTGAGGTACATCTTTCTTCGTCCCGAAATCAGGCCCAAAACTTTAACAAATTGACCGAAATGAACATTATAAGGGTATTTTAAGTTGGCTATAGCATCTATGAGTGTACCCCAAATCGGCATTGTTGCAAAAACATATGTTGAACGTTTAAAAATTGTCAAAAAAAGCTCAGACCGATATAAGACACATCAGCTGTCTTATATACCGCGTCACATCCAATATTTCATTGGTGTTCCACCCGAGTCTGTCCGTAATGCTGTCCGCAGCTTTATTATTCTCAAATTCCTCAAAACGCCGTAAAGCACCAATCAAATAAATCAAATGAATAAATATTTCCAGATTCATTTGTTTGTTCTGCTTACTGACTCACAGCCACAACCATGAGTTGAAGCCTGTGGTCGTGGAAAACCTGGGGTCAAATTCAGATTTAATTTTCAATAAAATTGTAAAACCAACCTTTCCAATAAATCACTGGTATCGAGTAAATTTATATAATATAACTGTCGACGATCTAACACAAATGCTTTGTGTTGCGGGGTCATCATTCTTAAGGAAACACACGACTGAGGCTAGATGGTGTTCTCGGGCTTGAAGAGACATCTACAACGGTAGTCACCCGAAGGTCATTTATGTGCTCTGTCCTTTCAAGCGGCGAGAGGTTCATTCATGGTTGATTCTTAGTTTCAGGAAGTTGTTTCCCTGTTTGGTACTATATCGTATCGATGAATGTCAAATAAAGTTAGTATTCCAGTACACTTTTAAGTTGGGGCCCAATTCCACAAAACCATTTGCCGATAAGGAAAAATTTAAACTCTAACCTCAAGCAAGAACATACTGTATTTTGACTTCAAGCAGAAAAACATAGGATTCTGTCAATTTAACAGATACCCTTTGAGTCTTTATCATGCAGTTATAGGGCATATTTAATCTCATTGTTTGATTCTTTTCTTTCTTCGAGTCAAAAAGCTCTCACAATTATAGCTGCATCTCGTATTATAGTTCATCAGCAATAACATGATGCTTGTGTTTGCCTTCTCCTTCCGCATGCAGTATAAACTGATCTGAGCATTTCGTCTTGTCATCGCCTAATGGCATTGAGATATCCCAAGGGAATTCAACGATATCCCATATCCTCTTCTTGGTTCACGCTGACGGTCAAAAGAAGATACAGTGTAACGGAAGACGACCTTATCCTTCGGCTCGGTCCCTCGTGGTTATGTGAAATGCGTTACTATTACAACATGCATCCATCAAGACGGACATTATAGAGAGACTTTGAATGGTTGCCGGATCACAACGACTAGTCCGGTCTCGATCGTGTATCAAGTCTTTACTTCTTGAACACTTACATGAACAGTGAGAACAAAACCCTGATAGAGGTAAATTGACAAGGGGCCTGGATTTCAGCGGTATTGAGTGACAATTTGCCAACTGTCACACTCTAGACGATGTTCTAGTTTTACTCTCTGTGCTGTGCACGTTAATCTTTGACACGTTTAACGATCAATATGTGATGAGTAGACCAACCCCAACTGATTATTGAACAGGTCCACTTACATTCTCTGAGACCCACAAACACCTTGGACTCACATTTCAAAATAATCTCAAACGGCAATGTCATATAGATATTGTAATCGTTGCGCTATTTATCCTGTGGAAATTAAAATACAGTCTTGGTAGACATGCATTATCTGCAATCTACCTCACCCTTATACGACCAATTCTTGAATACGCTACTACTGTGTGGGATAGCTGTACGAAAGAACACTATGATCAACTAGAAAAACTACAGTTATCTGCAGCAAGAATTGTTACCGGTCTTCCTTCATACACTCCACCAGAATACCTTTATATCGAACCTGTATGGAACTCTTTAGCTCACAGGCGTTAACTAATTGAAGTTAAACTGATGCACAAACTCTTGAATGGCAACGCGCCCGATTTTATGATAGAGTTATTACCTCGCTTAATTAACTAGCTATCTCAGTATAACCTCAGAAATTAACTAAATCTTAGTGCACCGACAACACGGACTCAAAGGTTCCAACGTTCTTTTATATCTTCAACCGTTAAACTGTGAAATGGTCTAGATGTTAATATTAGAAACGAATCATCTGTAAAAATATTCTTTAAATTACTCCCAAAAAGACCAAACCCACCTAGATATTATATTAATGGTTAGCCGAAGTCAGAATTATGCTATGAATCAAAATCTACTAGCGTTAACTCAAATGTAATGAAATTAGCTATACAGTGTATAGAAGCTACCGGTAGGTTTAGCTAATGTCATTTAACTAAAAATTGCTTTTTCAATGTCGAAACACTGTAAAAACTCTCAAACTTGCCCTCCTTTTTGTTTTTTTTTTTTTGGTTTTCTTTTTCTATTCCGTTCTGCTCGTTTTCATCTTGCATCCCGTACTTCGGACAATCGGATATGTTGTTCTTCTTTTTACGCTTTTTGTATCTTAATCTATTGTCATCGTGCCCTCACATTTCCAGTAAGGCCGTTAAATTGTACTTATCAGGGAAAGAGACTAGTAAGTTTTTTAGAACTTGTTCCCAATCCCATTGTGTACTAAAAATATCATATGTTCACTTCAATTGCTTACCCGCCTTCGTGTAAGTGAAATATTCTTGCGTAGGGCGTTAAACAATAAGCATTCATTCAGTCATTCAATTGCTTCGTATGGCAATAATAAATAAGTAATTTGTAGTGAAGCTATACATGGTAGCGACAAACATGGTGGGTCGCACGCATTTTAAACGTTCCATGATTAATCATATTGATTCTTAATACTATTTAAACAAAGCTTGCTTGCAAAAAAAATTGCAAATAAATTAAAGGTAAAAGTCTTCTCTGGAGCAGATTCCACAAAGCAGTTGATGTGACTTAATCGGTTAATTTATGCCATACCAGATAAAACTGGGAACGCTTAACAAGTGTGGTCTTAAAAAGAAGTACACCAAAATTTTTACTCCTGTGCTTACAAAATGCTTAATTTATACAAGTTACAAGCTTTGATTTAAGTCGAAAATCGCAATGTGTAATTCGTTCTTGGTACATATATAAGACTGTTACTTATGACTGTATCAGAGAGACAACGGAGACGGGTTCTGTATGTCTTACACAAGCATTTCAATGCATTATTTTAAAATTTACATTAGACGTCCAGTGGTTGTTCAAAATTTAACCTTTCTCGTCGTTATGTTAAAAGTAAACAAAATTGTAGGCACGTGGGCCTGAAAGAAACAAAGCGGAAATCGTTTGCAGTTGTATTTTTAGGGAAGGTAATTTCACTTCAACTAAGCTTGGGTATTTTTCTAAATTATCACTGTAATGGCTTCGTTTTTGTGTGATTTGGGCGTATTTTCTTTACGGAACTGTACCTTAAAGTGTGTGTATTTCTTCAATAGCCTCCAAATCCTGTCAGGAATGGTTTTTAATTTTTTTTAATGTAAAAGTTATCTCTTTTCTTACTGAAAAAAGTTACAATGTACATGTGTTAACAAACTTGACTGACTGACTGTATATATGTAGCAGCCAGAAGGTCTTCAGTATTTTGTGACATTTTGTTTTGGTAGACGATCCTTTAACTGAGTAAAATTTGTCTCCAGCACCAGACGCCCACTTTGTGGTTAGAGAGATGAGGTCCTAATTAGTATCTATCAGGCAGAATTTTTCGATTAAAACCAAACAGGTGGAAGCGGATTTTCCCATTTAAAAAATCCACAGAACGAATTTGATTGGAGGAACGAAGGCGCGGGTCAATCTGATTGGACGCGAACCTATTGACAAAAAGGTTTTACCTTCGGTATATAAAGAGCCCAAGTCTATACCTGGAGCGGTTATCCTACACATGACTTTAGCACAGAGATTCGATAGGTATAGAGCGGGGCCAAACCGAATCTCTTAACCGTTATGTTAACGTTAAATATTTACATGGCCCCGATTCTCCGTGGTCACATTTGCGCCGTCATATCACTTAGGCTAGTCGCTGCCATCGTAAAATAGCCCCTGCCATCTGCCTTAACGACAGGTTTGGAGGGCAATGCCTGACATGCAGGCGACTAAATGGCGTCATCGGAATTGTCTAGGGTATCGCTTCAGACGGGCTGAAAGCCGAAGTTAAGCAGGATATAATTGTTAACACACCACCACCAATCCTTAAACACGCCGTAATGTCTTAATCCGGGAAATAAAAATGGTTGTGTTAACAGCTACCCATAGAAACGGCCATTTAATTAAAACTTAGCTCAAACGAATCCCTACATGTATAAGAGACATTGTCTGAGGGGTGTCAAACACTGATAAAATTATCAGCACGCCAGTAAAAGTGGAACATTTTCCACCTAACATAGGTATGTATATATGCGTGGGTATCAGGTCGTACAATGGTTCAGTCATATGACGACGAGGACTCCTTAATATATACATATACTTTGTCTTCTTGTGGCAGGATGATTTCATACCGCTAGAGGGCTGCTGCCACTACAACATCATGCCGAAGACACCAAACATGACAAAACCACCCATGGTGATTGTTAACACTGTCGCCACTTGAGCTATCTCTCGTCGTTAAACCCAACGCGAAAGAAACCCAGGTCGTTTTTACTGATACACAAATCCACAGAGGTGTGCTGTTGACTTGAGCACCATCAAATTGTCATACAATGGTGCTTTAAGCAGCCAGTAAAGTGCAATGCATTGGCATGCCTGATTTAATACCAGTTACGCGAACCAAGGCAAGCGCATGCGTAGTACGGGGTTTCTAGCTTCACTGATCATGAATCAGTGATAATGAACTCGACAGCCATTAGTTAAATTATTAATTTATTTCCCAACAAATGCTCCCAGTTAATGTCGTCATTAACGGGATCAGCTGTTTGCACAACATATAGTTGCCATGCCATTAACAATGTAAAGCATGACCTCGTGAATTAGAAAATTAGACTAACATAAAGTATTCTATAGAGGTTAAACAGTTTAATTTCATTTAAAGCTGTTTGATCTCTGGAACAGGACTTACATATTTGTCACACATCAGTTTAGAATGACTATGTTGCCAGTTAAAATCAGGTATAATTTTAAGTTCCTTCCGCTGTGTTTTTCAACAGAGAGCATATCTATGTAAACCTGGGCGTCGAAAGCGACATTTGTATACCAGCTGTCAACCAAAATGAACGTTCCAGGTCAGCAATATCGGTTTCCAAAACGTCAAACAACACGAATCATCAAACAACTAAGAAAACATATAAAAATTAGAACAGATTCATGCAAAGAGAACTGCTTCGATCAAAGTCGCAAGTTAAAATCTGTATCCAAATTGTGTTCCATTTTAGTACATATAGGATGTCCGTAGTCAGACTTGCATCTCAGTTGCGCTTTGATTGCAACTGCTCACATGCCCAACGTAGTGATCACACTCAGCACAATGGACATGTATGTACGGGTCCTCACCCTGGGTTAAGCGGAATTGGACAAAATCATGAAGCCCATGTAGAGATTTTAGACATTCCGTCCGTAACAAGGAAAGTGTGCTCATTGTTAAATTTAAGAACTTTGAGCGAAGGCGTTTGATGGAATATCCTTGACACACTAGTTTTTGCAGTAAGAACTTGCGACTTTTATCGAAATCATCACATAGCAGACATGATCTAACAAGGCGAGATATGCATACCCCGTATGTAGGACCATTCGTTGTATTGCTATCTAAGTAGGGATAATTCACAATAATCAGAATGGAAACTATCCCTCTCGTCGTAATGTCGGTGTGACAGAAAACCATTTTGGTAAGATATATCGTTTAGAGAATCTGTACTTTGCTTTAAATCCGTCGACGGTGGATATACATCATTCACAGTCTTTGCTGTACGTGTTATTTAAAGCCGGCAAATCATCCATAAACCGTTTGGTTAATGAGAAAATTCGAGCTGGATGAAGGTTAACGGTTAAAGGTGTCCCTGAAGTGAGGCACATTTTGTACTCATCCGAAAACATATACACTGTTGGTAAATGGTTATAATGCATATAATGCACGAATATTTATAAAGGACAGTAAAGGGGAAAAGACTGAAACAAAAGCAGTTATAAAGACATGCATGAATGGATGATTGAGGCCTTGTCCCATGTACATGTATGTAGGTATGTAAGAAATATCGCGAAACCATGTTAAACCATAATTTTATAGCTTTGGTTAAAACTGAATTGTTTGAATTCGTGTTCATCACGCCTTTAAACCTCAATTTAATGAATTTACACATGCAGTGTAGATGTATATCCTGGTATAAACATAAACCAAAGTACTTTAAATTTATGAATTAAGTATGACTATAAACTAGGAATTTGACAGGTGCACGGTGTCCATGTTATAGGCCTAGAGTCAGTAGGCTGGGAATTTACTTATATTTTTTTTGGGGGGGAATATTTTATATTTATTTGACTGGTATTTTACGCCGTATATACTCAAGAATATGTATATTTCACCTATACGACGACGGCGAGTATTACAATGTCAAGAAATCGCGGGCAGTGCCCGACCATGGGCGGATTGTTGGTAGACCTTTCCACGTAAGACCGGAGAGTCGCCATTAACAGAAAAAAATACTAAAAGGATTTCTTTGTTTTAATTGCTTTATAAGCCATTTTGTGCAACCACTGAACATTTCCTTTTTCTTTAATTGCTTCTGTCATTTGAGACATTTGATTGGAAAAATAAACATATATCCGTTTGAGTCTGTTGAAAGAAAACAATCACAATAGGGCTATTTCTATTTATCACATTGCAGGTCTGTTTATTTAACAGGAAAGAAAGGTATTATGTCCATTCCACTTCGCTCTTGTAGTTAAACGTTACGTTTGTCTCCATAGGAAGGTGGATTAATCCACAATAATGATTCGCACGATCAAATCATCAAAAGAAAAGACAACATTAATCCAAATGCATGTACACATCGATGAAGTATACCCAATAAAGTTTAAACCGCATGTGTTTTTTGTACTTTCGTTATATTGAATAACCACATTCAGAAAATCGAAAGCGCTGAAATGTCATCAATTTTTAACCATCCATTTTATTTTTCTGCTTGACAGGGACGATGCTATTTGTATTAAGAAAATCTTTTGTTATCGTTAACGTACAGTCGTTGAAATGAATACTGGTAGAGCAATAAAACTTCATCGATGAAGTGACTGTAGGACAGGGAGAAATACCAACGATCGAAAGGAATGCAAAACAAAAATAGAGCTCTCCCCGTAATAAAATTACATGCTGGCCTTTAAAAGGTGTACATGCAGTTACAGCTTTGCATATGTTTCAAACATTTATATTTGTACGCTTACGAACTTGTAAATAATTTCCTTAATTCTTACATAGCATGTCTCTAAACCAAATCATTCATTCATTCCTACCTATAGCAAATTTTTATTGAATGTATTTTTTTTCAGAATAGCTACTAAACACTAACATGCATCTTAGCAGCATTTTGTTTTAAGAATATATCCTGAGCTACATCAACTAGGCTGTATATGACATACATTGCCTGTTTGGTAAGAATTATCCATAAGCCTTGCACTTATCACGGTCAAACCTCGCATGACGCTCCTAAGATGTAAACAGAACACACAAGACACAGTATACAAATCAATAATACTGCATACTTTGAAGACAAGAAGAACTTGAGAAATCCATCCGCGGTGTGCTTTTAAATATATGTGAATGAGGCCACAGCCGGTGACCAATCAATATATAGCTGAGAGAGATAGAAAAGGACGAGACGCGTGTGAGGATCTGTCCCAGGAGACAGCGCATGAAGAGTGGAACAGGTGTTGCAAACATGTTTCTGAGGCGGCAAGGCCTATATAAACTACACATGTATACTTGAACGACCTTCATTTCTGACATCAAGAACAGATATGGCCGCCTGACATGCCGCAATCGTGGTTTAATTTTCCGATGTGTCTAACAGAAAAGCCGAAATGACGTCCGACGTCGACGTAAAGACGTTAGACGTCCATCGGAAGGTAGTCACCAATATGCTGCGGCTTTCGGCCATTGTTTTTTTGTCACTGTCCTCGGTAAGTATGGGTTAAATCTCCAACATATGGTTGTAAAGGTGAACGTTTAAATGTTATCACGTAATATTAAAATGCGTGTCACACTTAATATCCCGGCTGTTTTAATACAATTAATTTATTTGTTGTATTTATTTTGCCTTCTTCCTTTAAAAATGGTACTTGCTGCTGTATCCCTTGGCGCTCAGGACTGAAAGGATAGAGCAAGGAAACAGGGCTGGTCGACCCGATGTCCGTATAATGTGACTGGATGGGGTGTCATATCTGGTGTCTTCGTAATAAGTGGTATCTTCTTGAGCACGGCCTAAGACACCAGTCAAATAAATAAATAAATAAATACTTACTAAACAGAGTCATTTATTGATTCATTTACTCATTGACATACATATTTGATTTAGCTATAGATTTATTTGACTTACACTTCTTTACTTGGTGCTCAAGACAAACACTCACGTATGAGATCCGGTGGTGATTCTTTCTTTGTCATCCTTGGAAAATCAGAATAAACCAATGTATAGGTGAGAAATGTTTGATTGCGGTTTAAACAAAATAAATAAATGTAACAAATAAATTGCTAAACCCATGAGAAAAGCCACCCATGGCCACCTGAGGAGCCCCCTAACTTAAAGCCACAGCCAAGTTAGCATAAGGCCACAACCAAGTCTCTTTACGGTCACATCCAAGTCAGTTTAAGGCCACATTCAAGTCAATTAGCTTAAGGCCACAACCAAGTCAGCTTAACGCCACATCCAAGTAAGTTAGCTTAAGGCCGCATCCAAATAAGTTAGTTAAGGCCACAGCCAAGTCAGCTTATGACCACATCCAAGTCAGTTTAAGGCCACAGCCAAGTCAACTTAAAGTCAAAGACCACTCAAAAATGACGTTGTGGTGAGTGAAAAGAGCCTAAAATCTGTGTCTGAAAATCACTTCACTGATTTTGTTTTAGATTTTTTTCCACTAAATTTATCGTGACCAAACGTTTTGATTGTATGATGGACTTTTGGACCATACTGAACAATGACGTTGCATATTAACTTTAGTTGCTAAACATGCAGCGTCGAATTGTTATATTTCCACATTAAATACAGATAGAGGTGTAGAACTATATGTATATTCATGTGGAACGTAAATGACGTAAAGTGCGCGTGGAGAACGGCGCGCGCGCCGTACGGAATATGAACGGAACAATAACACGTGTGACTGGCTTACTTATGCGCTACATACGCTGAGACGTTCTCCGTCTGTCCGGCGATTCAGTTTGAAGAGCAACCTACATAAACTAGAATGGTGCACGAGTTGATTTTAATTCATCCGCCAACAACATGCTTTGAGTCTTTACGTCATCAACGAAAACTGTTGACAGCTTCCCTTTCATGAATATGTCCTGGTTTCTTACACTTTACACTTTCTTACCTTTTTTGGTGGTTTGTGTTGATCGTTGATAAGATACACATGACTCCAAGTATCCGTCATGCCTGAATGGATATGGCTAACAAAACTTGATGCTGTCAAGATACAGACACCACCAGATCTTTAACTAAATTAGCTAAATACACAATTATTATCAAACAATAACAGAAGTCTTTCATTAAAATACAGTTTTAATAGTATATTTCCTGGAAGATGCGATGACTCCCGTATACCTTGACGTAGACATATGTTGCTTACACCTTCTTTATTTATTTCTGTTATTGAGATTTAATGCCAATTAAAGAATATTCCGCTTAATAAGAAAATGTACGCCTTAAGTAACCTGAAGCGTCTGACAAATTTCAAGATTTGAATGTGCTGTCGATCCACAGGCAGTTGTATTCATCCATGTGACCTCAATGGTCAAGGCTGGTGGTTTCCTATGAAATCGGTGTCCCGTTTCTTAACTCATCATATTCGTGAAAGTGACCTTGATTACGTACCTTGATACGAATCATATAAGCATGTTTCTATGCACACTTGGGTTTTACGTCGTAGTCAACATTTTTTTCAGTTATACGACGTCCAGGAGTCCTTAGAATATATGTATTCTGTGCCTTCCTGTGGCACGGCGAGTCCATGTCGCCAAAGTGGGGCCAACACTGGAACTTTGTGCTAAAGACACCAAACATGAAAAGTCACCCAGTCACATTATCATGACACCCGGTCCTGTTTCCTTGCTCTAACCTCTCAGCGCTGAGCGCTAAGCAATAAGTATCATCATTAAAGCCTTTGGTATAACCCTATCGGTGTTTGATCCCGGATCTCCCCCACCTCGTGGCGGAAACTCTAACCACTACAAATCAAATAAGTAATATTTACATTCGTATTTCCGTTTCAGGTTAATGGACAATGTCTACAATTCAATGGAACCTGCGTTGATACCTGTCCAATGGAATTTGTCGTCATTGGACATGAATGCGCCAGATCCTGTCCAGTAGGCTTTACCATTGCTCAGGATAAAGTGACCTGCGAGAACTGCTCCGGAAGAGCCCAGAATGAAAGTTGTGCAACTGGTTGTCCATCTGGCACGTATACTCTTCTCACCAATGACAGTGCATCATGCGCACCCTGTGATCCACGGTGCTCCATCTGCGCAGGACCGGATATAGATCAGTGCCTCAACTGTACATTTGTCAAGTTCAACAACAGTTGCGTTGCCGAGTGCCCGACACCGTATATGGCATACCGTGGAGAGTGCGTGACAGAGTGTCCGACCTCAACCTTCTTCGTCCCCGGACAGAACTATTGCTTTGACCAATGTCCGGATTCCCACCGTTTCCATCAAGGTTCGGAGTGTCAGAGTTCGTGCGATGGTGTCGTCCATAAATTGTCCTGTATGGATTCCTGTCCGAACGGAACCTACTACGTTACGGGCGGCAACGTCTGTTGGGACGCATGCCCGGAGACACACCCTCGTCACTTTCGAGGGGAGTGCGTCAAGGCCTGCCCCCGGGCTTACCGTTACTCTTTGGACGGAGAGTGCGTTAACACCTGCCCTTTGTCCATGAGATTTGTGCCAGGGGAGCGGGAGTGCATTGAGATGTGCCCCAGACACATCGCCCTTGCATTTAACCAGGTGTGCATGAGGAAATGTCCCCCGGGCACTTATCAGGTTCTTGAGGAGACGGGTTTCCGGTGCCTCCCGTACGTGGGTCTCCGCGGAATAGCCGCGGTTGTTACCTCCCTGCTTGTCTTGCTTTGCGTAGTGTTTGGAATATGCATGTCCAAGCAATACAACGTCGTGAGGAAGACTGAGGATAATGTCGCTGCCTTGGTACAGGAGTCAGAGGTGAGTTCAGCAATAAGTTGAATCACCATTCCAGGATTCTCGCGAGTTAACGTAAGTCTTAAAGAGGCTTTGTTATCATCATAAATCACGTCTGCTTTAGTTGCGTTAATTCTGGAGAGCCGTACTTCGTCTGGTCTAAATTTACTTGAACTAACGAGGCTCCTTAAATGTTGATGCGGCCTGTTACCTTTTTTTTTTGTCAAATATTTTTTCCCCCTTGATGATGACGGCATCAAACGGGTAATCATGAAATTATATTTCTCCAAATATAAAGCTGTTTGTTATATTAACACGTATATTTATACTTTCCTTGCTGTTATATGTCATCTAGGGTTTTTTTGTTGCAAAATTCTGTATCAGAGTATGTATCAAAGAATTAGAAATCTCCTTTATTTTGGTGCAACTGTTGGTGGTATATGTAACCCACTTTCAGTAGCCTCCCATGTGTTATTAATCATTGTGAATTTCTTACAATTTCTTAAAGTACACAAACGTGGGGGTTTAATAATGACAGAGTTTTTTTTTCCCCCTTTTTTTCCCACAGAAAGCCATCCAGAAAGACGATTCCGGAAGATACAAAGCAAGCGCTACGATCGGCTTAATCCACGTGAACAGCGATCGGCGCTCAAGCGCGGAGCAGCCTTTGTTGACGTCTAACGGCGTGTAAAGGAAGGAAGACAACAAAAAAAAAGAAGGGAGACAGAAAGAAATTCTCAACAAATCCGCAAAGTTTCTGTGAATTCGGGTTCTCCAGACCATTGCATTTGTATAAATGAAGCGAGTCATGCAACGTATAAGAGGACAGTTTTGAAGATGCACGGTTATGCGGACTTATTCCCGTGCGCTGAAAATCGATACTTGCATGTATGCTTTACGCCTTCAGAGTGGGTACCATTTCAGCCTGACGACTCTACATATCTACTGAAATGTACACTATTAAATGTTAACTGCACACTTTAAGAAGGTGACCTATAAGTGTTTTTAGTGCGTTACATACATTTTTATACATACACATGTTAATCTGGGCTTGCGCCTGTCTTCAGAACATAAAAGACATGGTCGCTCAAATAGCAGGTATTTTTGTGTTTTTACAGAATGACATGAGTGTATTTTTCTCAAGAAGTAAAAGTTTCAAGCCTTTCGTTAATCCCACCACCGGCATTGTACAGTAAGTGAATGTTTAAAAATAACAAAAAAAGTCTCCCAGAATATTTAAATGAGGGGCTGTGGATTCAGTGGAAAAGCATGCGCAGATAGCTTGGTAAACTTCATACGTAAACAAATGTGGCTGCTGACACGCGTAATAGAAAGATTTACAGCTGTGTCGTAACAGAATCGTCCCAAAAGAGGCGTGAGAGACAAGCAAGTTTAGAGTTGTAAATGGTGGTCAGTTATCGCAAGACTACTTCTCGATAGGTGGGTGCAAATGTTGTTGTTGTTGTGGCGGTGTTCAAACAGACACACGTTTCTGACTCATCGTTTAATGAGAATATTATTAGTAGCCTTTTCTCAATGGTGTCTCAGCTGCTGTACTCCACATGTATCTGTGTGTATCAAAATTCGAAATTATCCTCATTGTATACCCAATACGGACTCATCCCGAACGACTGCAATCCTTTCGGTTGAATATCAATGAGGTAAAATGATCCGCCATCTGTGTTTTGAATTCGAATAACTCGAATAAACTTCTCCGGGCTCGTAAAAACTATATATTCAGTGAATATTTTTAATTTCAAAATGGCTGGTTTAGTTTATGAACAAACTTCAAAACGCCGTTAAGGCGTAGCAATCAGAAATTGTATTAATATCCAAAGTTTGGAGACCGTGTTTCTTTAATTAAGCGCAATTCGCTGTTGACGCGATATCCCCCAAAAGGTGGTGTCGTCTTGTGCCAAGTCCATCGTTAAATAAACGGCCAAAGTTAAAATCTGTGATTTATTTAAAGTTTATGTTTTGAGTGAAGTGTACAGCATTATTTTGGGTAAAACCATGACACGTAACCAAGCGCCTCACAAACGTGGATCCCGATGTAAATGGACAGCCTGCCTAATATAAAAACAACGTACAGACATTTCGCCAAGACGGGTTTGCATCTACAGCGGCAAATGAGCTTTGAACCTCTTGCCTCTATACACAAAATGCGCACATTTTTCGTCCATTTCTCACACATCAAGAGTCCTGTTCAATAATTTTTTCATTTTCTGGATTTAAAAATCGCGATCGCTCTCCAGAGTTTAAACCTTTAAAATCGCCGGACGATGATCTGCTTCCATTTGCGACCATTTGAATCTGCAGAACTGATGTTTAATTGCACTACAACTTGCACTATTAGCATTTCAAATACACGTGTAATTTTACGTGTGTTTGAGTTCTATTTTTCACAATAACTGGTTGTATAGACTGCCAGGAAGCATGCAACTCAGAAGCGTTTCCTATAATGAGTGAACACATGCAACAACATAGAATTGCTCATTGCATATAACGAGGACATAAGTTTACCCAGTCTCTGTGGTATTGCATGGCATTCCCAAAAGTCAAAACCGAAAGTGAGCAACTACAATTTAACACTTCAATACATTTGATTTTATTTCCGTTTACATGTCCATTTTTGCTCACTTTTTTGTGTTCCAAAGAAGCTGTATCTAGGTTTTTCAGTAAAAGATATTAAAAATATTTTACCCCCAAATTGCATTACAGCTATACAAGCCGTCATTAATATGCAACTGCAGTGGGCATCACGAATATAAATGTATAGCGTTATACAAGAAATGAGAATAAGAATTGCTGCAACACTTTGGGTGAAAAAAGGTCACTTGAAGTGCTCTCGGCTTCGAGTACGGAGATCTGCGGCGATTTTTTTAGTACGGGTGATGGACTCAGTGTTTTGATGAATGTCAGAACTTTAAATTAACACCCTGAGCCCATCTAGATGGAGTAGATCCTGGTTATGCGGATAACCTGATATAAAAGGTGTGGAAAACTACTTCACAAAGCAGAGATGGGAGCCAGGCACAAGTGTCTGGTTCAAACGAAAACCTCCCACCAAAACACTGCTGACAGGTTGACGGGGGGACAGAAATAATGTTATGAAATTAAAGTTGTGGTACAGATTTTGTTGCCTTTTAGTACTTACATGCAACTAATGCAGTGCTTTTCTGTCCACTAGTTTGTATGAAACGTCGCCGTACAGGTGTGTATATTCTTGGTCTATAATACACATGTATAAATCCTTATTATCACCTGAAACTTAAATGTAAACTTTCAATATCTTGATACCACGTTGAAACTTCCCCCTCCCAGCCCCCCACCCCCCACCCCCGGCAAAACTAATGGCCGCTGAAAATGTATTCATTTGGTTTTTTTAAATTGGATGAGTTGAAGCTCCATTGTCCCTTAATTACTGGAGGAATGTAGGTAGGGAACCATGCAGGATGTGCACAAGGATAAGGGATTAAAGACAACATGAGCAAAAGTTTTTAATGAATAAAAATGGAAGTCACTGTTCAACAGATTCATACTTGAAACCCATTTATGTTTTCTTTTTTTTTTTCTTTTTTTGTTTTTGTTGTTGTTTCTTATTTTTTAACTCCGATAAATCATTTCATTTGTCCAACCACGATCATGCAGGGAAAATTGGTTAAATTGATTGGTGTTTTACGCCGTACTCCAGAGTATTTATACGATGGCGGCCAGCATTATGGAGGAAGGAAACCGGACAGAGCCCAGGGGAAACCCATTACCATCCACAGAGCCCGGGGGAAAAACAGGACCATCCACAGGGCCCGGGGGAAACCCGGGACCGTCCACAGGTTGCTGACTTCTGCCAACGTCTGCCAGGTAATCGGTATATCCAGCGTTTAATTACTGTCCAGTGATATGTACCTAATGCTTTAAAACCAGTTCAGGGGTTTCCGTGGCCGAGAGGCTTAACGCGCTAATGTAGCGTAATGACCTAGGATCCTCTCACCAATGGGGTCGCTGTGCGTTCAAGCCCAGCATATGTTGGCTCCCTTTTCGGTAGTACGTTGGAAGGTCTGCCAGAAACCTGCTGATGGCCGTACGTTTCCACTCAGGTGCTGCCCTGTTTCCTCCCATCACAATGCTCGCCCAAATATTCTTGAGAACGGCGTTAAACAACAATCAAACAAATAGCTCAAACAAATAGATAAATTCCTACGTCGAGTTATCTGATACTCTAACATCGCGCACGACATAGCCTGGACGCTCCCTCGCTTGCCTCAGCATAAGAGGAATAACTCAAGCACTGGTCGACCCAGTATCAGCAAAATACGACTAGGTACATGCCGTTCTAGTGAGGCAGCACTCCAAATATATATAAAAATAATTTTGAGCCCGCCATCTGTAGCATGGGTACTCCGCCTTAATGTATTTTTAGATATGTTATTGAATGCTACGTTAAACGTCATCCAAAGAAAACCAGCGATGTGAAATCATTTGCCCCCCATCTTCATTTTATCAAGTCAGACAGTTCGCCCTGACAGCGGATTGATATTGAAGCGGTGAAGCATGATACCGTTAGTCCTATCAGCCTAAGTGCTACCACCACTGTGACATCATGTCGAAGACACCAAATATGACACCACATTCAGTCACATGATACTGACAGCGGGCCGACCTGTTTCCATGCTCCAGCCTTTCAGTGCCGAGCGCCAAGCTAGGCAGCAGCAAATACCATTTTAGTATATTTGGCATGATCCGACCCGGGACTGATCCTGGATCTCCAGAACTCGAGGTTGGCGTTCGAACTACAAGGCCACCTAAGCTGTGCGCAGGAATTATATAATAACAGCAAATACGTGGGGAAGTGTAAAGAAGCTGATGCACATTGTTGTGCATAAAAGCACATGCGCAGGGAAGTGTATAGTAGCACATGGGTAGGTAAGTGTATAACTGCACAAACGTTGGGGAAGTGTATAGGGGCCCTTACGTGGGGAAGTGTATAGGGGCCCATACGTGTAGAAGTGTATAGGGGCCCTTACGTGGAGAAGTGTATAGGGGCCCATACGTGGGGGAAGTGTATAGGGGCTCTTACGTGGAGAAGTGTATAGGGGCCCATACGTGGGGGAAGTGTATAGGGGCCCATAAGTGGGGAAATGTCTTGAGGTAAATGCACAGGGAAGAGTATCGCAGCACATGCGCAAGGATGTTATATTTCAAGGTTTTTGATTTATTTACATGTTTGCATATAATCAATGTTCATTTAGTAATTCAACCATACATAAATCTCTTCATTTACTTTCATTAATTGGTAAACTTCACTTTCTTTACGGATGGCGGTTTAATTGGTAGCAGAAGCCATGCATTCCAACATAATCGAGCTACTCAAACATTACCATTTACCAGATACCTGTGTCCTGCATTGTATGCAACAAAACTGTATTCCCTACACTAATTAATTGGTGCTGATCAGTTCATCTCGAATGTATGTTGTCTCTCATTTTCCGCCTCAAATTTCTTTTTGAAAGAGTTAAAGTGTTTATAAAACGTGTTATTGTTGCCATTAAGCGTGTTATTGCGACCTTAAACTCTGTTTTTGCGGCCATAAAACGCGATCTGATCACAATATCAAAGGCCATATGGAACATCTGACAATAACGAAAGTCGTTTAGTGGTCCCTTCTTGAATTTCATCACCTATAAAAAGTTGAAACCCACTTTTCCTGACAATGGTAAGACACCTGAATAGCAACAGCACAAATGTTCCTAACAACGGAAATAGTCGTAATATATATGCATGCGAGTGTCTCTTGAGCCGTCACCTACGCCAAAGCCCCGGTTTCGTGTAACGCCTCTGTCGTCTTGCAAATGCGTGGGTGAAAACGAAGCTTAATTGTTAAGGCCATTTTTTCAGCTATTTATATATATATATCCCCTATTCTTCCACTAAGATATCTTGTTCAGTGAATGGCCTAATTCCCAAAAAAATTTCCACCGAACCTCTAACCATAAGGCTACCAAGCTAGTCCCTACCCCCACCCCCTCAACCCCTAACTTTCTAACCAATATGCAGACCATATTAGTGGGTAATAAGTGGTCTTCAACGAACGTTAGACTGCACAAAATACCACATGAGCAATGCCGACCTCTTATTGTGACCAGTGAGATGAGCAGAATCTTCAAATTCCCTACATGGGGTTTGCACCTGTGTCTCGTGTGTCCTAGCAATTGAGTATACCTGTATATAGTGTACATGCAGGCGGGAATTTTGTTGTCTCGTGCGTTCTGTTGCAGTACATATGAAGGTTTAAGACTGTAAACTATGCAGTTTTCACGGATCCCAACTGATTCTTCAAGAATTTATAGAATCTATTTTTTTAAAGTGATATATGAAGATACTGAGGCGAAACTTATTACCGCGTCCGATTATATCTTATCAGTTTTTGGAGGGACATACACCGTTAACAAAAAATGCTTTAAATTTTCAGTGTAGATCTTGGTGAATTTTTCTCTTCGTGAAAAGAGCAGACAAGAGCAGAAACCATGAAATGTTGCGTGTCATTAAAATTTATATCTGCTGGGTCAACTGTGCTAAATGATAATGTTTATTCTTTATTTGATTGCTATCAATCGTCATGTATATACCGTATTTCCGCGACCTTTTCGCAAGCCCCAAGCAGTAAACTCCCGAAAAAGCTCGGGATGGGATAATCCCGTTCGCCCAACACAGACGTAATATACTTGTGAAAGGCCAGTGGGTTCCTCCAACCATGTATAGTACAAGCGAAGCAATCGTGAGTACTGCATTAAACACAGTTTCAAAGGGCCCGTTGCAACTAGATAGGAAATCGTCCTCCCGGTGGTGCACATGTGAGGTGTAACTTTTTTCATGCAAACAAAGAGAGAAAATCTACTTGGATATGAAGTATAATTACTATGCAACATATCTGTGAAAGAATGGAACGGTGTTATTCATACTTTTGGTTTTATCAGAGGACAAAAGTAAGATCAAAAGCAGACTTCGCTATTTGAAGGCGTTTTGCTGAGGGAATTCCTATCAAAATAAAGATATGATCACGAGAACCAAAATCATTTGTGCGTCTTTGATGTCAAGCCGGAGAGTTCTAATCTATTGCGAAGTGTCCTGTTGGTTCAGGCAATCTTATTTTTGTAAATCGAAAAATATGAAATATTTTCTAGGGCCACTGGAACTGCATGTTCACCATATTAGTTCATGACTTTTAGATCGTTGTTACCTATGATACCCTGGTAATTCGCGCGACAATGAATGCAGCTAGTAGTAGAGTTCAGGAGTTTGTGCCCAGTGTGTTTGAACATTTTTACAGTAACATGAGTTACGGAGAAATTCATTAAACCAGGAAAGAGACGCGTCTTATTTGTTTACATTTGCAAAGCTACATATTTTTCAGCTATAATGAATATGCATGATTGATGTATGATACATACATCCAATGAAAGCTCAGTGCAGTCAAAACTATGTTAATGAAGTCCGTTTCAATGGGAAACGCGATAGGTGTCAGCATATCGAAGAGTTTCATGTGGAGAAAGGCAACCACGTGTGTTTATCAGTTCACCTTAAAAAATACCCGGCGTCGTCCCAGACAAAACATTTTAAATCCAAGTTCTTATAGATCTGACTGGAGGATATTTTAGCGGACAAATTATTATGTTTAAAAGACAGGGTGGACGCTCATGGATAGGAGCGATTTTGTTTTTTAATTGTTGGTCTGATGCAAGGCAATACATGTTATATAACAATTTCAAACGCATACCGGCGAATGCCTTGCGTCATTCTGCAGTAGATCTGTCAACACTGGTAGGTTGGCGATCGGCCTGAGCGACAGCGGAACGATTTCCCATCTAGATGCAAGGGGCCCTTTATAAGAAAATATATCAAACAGTGCTAGGGCTTCCGTGACTAAGGAGGTTAGCTCGCCAGCGCGGCGGAATGACCTGGTGCCGCTCACCGTCGTGATATGAAAGTAACACTGCACCCAAATCAAACAACCAAGCAAACAACTTACAGTACGCGAATGGCGGTGATTTCCTGCATCCAGAATCCTGACCGCCGTATAATAGTCTCTATGAGTTGATTTATCAATGTATTTGATTCGTCTTCAACGCCGTACTCAAGAATATTTCGCTTATATGCGACAGTGACCAGCAGTATGGTGGGAGGAAACTGGACAGAAACACAGATCTGTATGAATTGTCTTGACTGCAGCTTTAACTATTATCCTCATATGTTTCACGATAGAGAACAAAAACAGATATACGTAAATTACCTCATTCTTGTAGCAAAAAGTGTCGAATGATTCGGAAAACATTGATATTTAATACTCTTTGTTTTCTAGTCAACGGAAAGTAGGTCTATGGGCCTGAATGTGCCCCTGTTGCAATTAGGCCTGTACATTCCCGGCAAATGTCGCCTTTTTTTCATTCTTGCAGCATTTTGTTTTGTTTATTTAAAAGTCGCAAACCGCCATACGCTACTGATGCTAAAATTTCATGTAGGCCTATAATAAGTTAGGCGATGTACCTATTACACGTGCATGAATTTTTCACCCACGGGCACATGTATATCGATAAAAATACATGTGGGCATATAAAGGCTGAAATTTTACATTTACATCATATCCCACTATAATCTTTTACATGCACCGATACAGGGTTTCATAAACGCAAATAAATTAATGGTGACATAAATAGTCAAAGATGAATGTGCTGATGGGTTTCACTGGCCCCCACGGAAATAAGGCGTATTTTTCATGTCCACAGAGTTCCCTTTGACATTTCTTGAAGCTTCTGTCAAGATTGCCAAGTCCTTGCAGGAAGCTGGAAAGCTGAATATGAAAGTTAACATTGTAAAAGTCTGCTCACGTATACTGACAATATGAAATTGAATGGAATTGTATATGCTCTGTTATTTCTCTCAGGATTAATTTAGCCGTAGTCCCTGTCGGTATATATATATATATATATATATATATATATATATATATATATATATATATATTCATGCGCGGAGCCAGGCGTAGTCCGAGGTTGCTCAGACATTGAAATTTGCATTAGAAATTACGCGGATGCTCAAATTTGACTTCTGAGAACTACTCTATGCTCAACCGTGCGACAATGCGGTCTGACTTTCATACCGGCCCTCTACGAACGCGAAACAAGCCTAACATGGACCTAAACTGTTTTATAACTCTTCCCTGGAAAGATACATAACTACATAACATGTTAGTTAGTCTATCTAAGGTAGATTTACAGCTTGAGGCTGGTACCCCCGGCTGATAACTGCCGGAAAACTTACCTTTGTCGCTACGTGTTCGAGATATCGCGAGTCTTTCAAGCGAACCGAGAGGGAGTCGTTTGGATTTGCTTTAGGTGGGCATCGGAGAACGGAATAATTTAGATAGGCTAAATAGCATGGTATGTAGTCACCAAGGTTTCCGGAGAGTAGTTTTATTACAGTTTTAGGCTCGTTAGGCACGTATCTTGAACATGGAAGGCCTTTCTAAAAGTCAGACTGCATTGTCGCGCGGTCTCAGACGTGGAAATTTGAGCGTCGGTGGCGAGCGCGTCATATGTAATGCAAATTTCAACGTCTGAGCAACCTCGGATTAACTCGGCAGAGGTAATTTTCTACACATTGTAAAAAGCGCCATCTAGCATCGAGCAGGCGAATATGGCGGCAACGGCGACCCCTCCGCTCGCGGTACCACTGCGATACGATCCGATTTACAAGGGTAATGCTCCGAAACAGTAACCACAGTTTCTTGAATCGTTTCTAAGTGCTTCTTAGTTTGCCCAAGACTTCGATGTGGATGTGCATATTGTTAGCGTTAGGAATTTTTGTCAAAACATGGAACTTGTTTACATCCTGTTGACATCGGCGCTGTTGTTGTTGTAACATGAGTGAAGCGTTGCAATGTCCATGCGTGTTTGTGGCGATGTTTTGCGTAGTTCACATATTTGAATGGGACTGCAGGGATCTCGGTGCAGCTTATATTGGAATCTGTACCCCACTCAAGGGTTACAGTGCATGGGCAAAAGTGGTCTTGTTCAGCAGTTTTTTGTGTTGGAAGCTGACCCATCCAAGTACCGACACGTAAACTACATCCTTACCTCCCCTCCCCCCCCATTTTAAGTGTGTTTATAAGGAATATGACTATATAGGCATTGATTAGCTCATAAATCCTTCTTATAGTTGTAAAAGTAGATTTATTATAAGTAAAAAATGTCTCCTAGTTGAACTTACGTTGAAATAACAGACCACAGTTTTAGAAAGCCAAATATTGCGCTCATTCCAAATATGGTCTTCATTCTTCTTTAGCGTTTGTTACAGTGATTAAAACGGAAATAAAGATTGAGGTGTTACGAGTGGCTTTTTGGAGCATATTGAAGCACAATGACTTCACAGATTCTCTTTAGCTGTGAAACAACCTTTTATTGATACATGTCTACGTTCTACATGAATGTACTTGTAGTACAACACCTCTATCTCTGTTTAATGTGGAAACAACAGTTACTGCGTGGTTAGCAGCAAGAAAAGAATCTGTGACTTTACTTCGTTTTAATATGGTCCAAAAAGTCCGCCAGAGCACTTCAGTCTTCATTTCCATTTGAATCGCTGTAAAAAAATTCCCCAAAATAATGAAGACCATATTTAGAATCAGCATGAAATTGTCTTTCAGATGATGCTTGCTTTCTAAATATGTGATCTTTTCTTTTAAGGTGCCAAATTCCCCACTGTTTTAGTTGAGAGTTATGCCCCTTTGATTAAGACAGAGGGAAAGCTGCAGGCATTGGGTGGCTTCAGTCCAATCCAGACAGAGACAGTATGGTAACAAAGCAGGTATCAGTTGAAGATTGCCTACCTAACATGAAAACCTGCTTTATCGAATGGTTCCCTGTTACTTTCTGTAATGTCACCCACCCAATTTTGATAGCTTTCACTCTGTCTTCATGTATCTCTGAGCCCATCACCATATTTAAAAGTTAGTTTTGTATGTAACCCCTTTATACATTCATTCTAGTTCTACTCATTTCAAAGTATTTCATATGACAGTGTATTGTGTTTCAAAAGCTGTGTTAGAAGTAGCCACATTGTATACTGGTGACCAGAACGTCTCTGGGACTACCAGCAACTGGTACATGCACTTGCCATTTTGCTCACAGTCATGAGAACCTGAGATGTAAAAGTATTTGTTGAAAAACATGGGAAGTTAAGACAGATCTCTGGTTCAAGGAGACATTAAACCAAAACTAATCTTTGCTGGCATTCATTCTCAATTTACATGTGTGGGACAGATTGTTCTGTTATCTGACATCTAGTAATCTCTGACATGTATCACCCAATTACATTACGCTAACACTGGGCTGACCAGTCCTTTTCCCTTGCTTTAACCTCTCAATGCTGAGCAACAAGTACCATTTTTAAAGTCTTTGGTATGACTCAACCCGGGATTAATCACGAATCTCCTGATCTCGATAATCACTGATAATATCAATTAGTTAGCATATGTTTTACAGTATCACGTGTTGTTGCTGATTTTCGTACAATTTTTTCTGTACCTTCTGAGACTTCACTTCTATTCCTCCCTTCTTCATTTGCCAGCTGCTTCGTTGGGCGAGTAAAGTTGTTTGAGTTCATTTTTTGGCATCGCCTCTGTAACTGGAAGCCAACACATCTGCCTCCCCTAGTTGTATTGCTAATTTTTTATGTGCTTTGAGCTCCATATGGTTCTTGTATCAAAGAAATTAAAGAAGTTTTTAACTTAAGTCAGGCTTTGGTTTCATATTGCATGATTTATTTTGTTTTTCTGTTTGTCATTTCAGTGGACATTCGACTTCATGAGCCACTGCTGTCTCATGGGGTCACCCAGCTGGAGGTCAAAGTTGAAATGTTTGCCCTGTGTGAGCAGTTTGAGGTCATCTGTAGGCATGAGTTAGCTGAGGTGAGAGTGAGGAGTGAGTGAAAGATTGATTGATTTGAGGTAAACACCATACAATCACCAATTTAAATTTGGGTTTTTGTGATCAGGAAGCCTTGGAAAAGAAGAAAATAACTGCAAACACATCAGTATCAGGTGGAATAGAAAAATTGGGTTACAGTTTAATTTTGTTCAATTTTTGAATTTTTTTAGTGTCTGTTTGCCTGTATAACATAAAATAGAATTTTTAGTGTCAGGTTAGGTGGTAAGAGTGAAAACAGTTGTGCAGAAATCCAGCTATACTCCAGCCGAAGACACATCTGTGTATTCAACAGACTGCTCTTCCTCATCATCGAAGAAAGTCTAGCATGGGATACCTGGATGTGGTGTGGGGAAAAAGAAAAAAATAGGGGGTGAGAGGCGGGGTGGATAATCTTTGCCAATTACATGTATGTAGAATAGAACACAGTAGACGTATATATAGGGTTTTAGTTTTCAAGATGGTCAGACTTTTTGTGACCTTTGAGAAAATCACATTTGTATCTCCGTGTGTAAGTTCTGTTGTTGTATTGAAGCTTCTGCTACACCTACATACAAGGTACATGTATGTGCCTTAGCACACAAGGTCATTGCTGTGTCTTTAATCTCTTGACAGAGCGTCAAATCCCACAGTCATCCCAGGGTTAGCAATGTGTTCCATAATAAAGGTGAGATATATGCCTTTCCAGTTGATTTAGCTTTCATTTTATCAGATCTCCATGTACATGTTTCAAAGGCCTGTTTCATAATGAGATTTTTTTTTTTCCAATTTAGCAGAAACTTTTTTTTTTTAACAACTTAAAACATAAATTCGTTGACTCATCTGAAATAAAGAAAGCAGTGTGAATCAGTTGCTTGTTTTAATAATTTTCCAGGGGCCTGTTTGGCAAACATGGTGTAAGTTACGTCAAACGTGATTGCCATGACGACATATACTGCAGACATACATTGACGTGGTAGTTAAGTTTGACGTATGGCTTATACCTTCTTCGGAACTGGGCCCTGTGTATTATTAACTTAACAAAACCAAAAAAAAAAAAGCATTACTTTGTTCCTGAGTAACCACTTAGCTCCTCCATTCTCCTCTTTCTCATAGTATAATGTTATAATGTCCACACAACACTTTTGTATTTTGTAAGAAACAGATTCAAAATCTCCTTAAATGTAATGTGGCACTAAATAATCTGTAATTTCCATTTTTTCTTTATTTTTTCTGTCATTTATTTCACCAAACAATTTCCGGCCTCAAAATAATGATGCCTTTGATTTTTGTATTTTCAGCGAATGTAATTCTAGACAAAATGAATCAGATTTTGTTGAAGTTACCCCAAGACAACACATCTTTGCAGGTATGGAAGTGAATGATTGATCGCCATGTTTCACACCATAAAAAAAGTACATGTACATTGTAGTGAATAACGAATGCTGGTTGTTGCCGAGTGGTTGAACGCTCTTGTCTTTCAGTCGCAAGGACACATGAGATACGGGTTCAGTCCTGTTCTTGGGCATGGAGTACATACATTCCCCCACTCCACTTTTTTGGTGGACTCGATGACATTTAGGGGTTAGCAATGGTCATATGGCAGTTTGCACAGTCAAACATTCATGGAAGACCACTTGCCTTCCACCATCAGGGTGTGTTTATCAGTGCGTCACACGTGGGAAAGTTAGTCAGTAACTTGCCAAAGGGCAGTGGATTATTCTAGGTGTTCCGGTTTCTTGCAGCCTTGAATCTTACCGCCATCATATTCATGAAAAATTCAACAATCAACAGCAATCGAAGCAGAATGAATAGAGTTCATGAAGCTGTGCTCATTAAATGAGACTTGGAACTCTGCAGGATTGTTTACATGTGACTCCCACGACTTGCTTAGAACTGCCTTTATTGAAGAGACGAAAGAATCACCAGACAACTCCGCCTAAATAGTTTTTTTTTCATTATCTGTTTATGTCATAAATGTTGTACATGTGAACAATGCTTATGATTATATAGTTTCTTTAATCACGTACTAGTAATGCTCTGATTGGCTCACTGCTCCCTATTGCTTATATGCTTATCCATATGCAAAGCTGAAAGACATTACTCCCTTTCCTTTTCAGGAATATTTGAGTCAAACAGGCCTTGATCAGTTGTATCCCAGACTGGCCACCTACATCAGGGGAGCTAACCAGTTTTCTCTGTCTACTTCACCTGGAAGCATGGAAGGTTAATGATAGTGGAGTTTTTTATTTTTTACTTTTTGCCAAACCTGTATTTATAATCAATCTACTCTGAAATGATCAGTTGGGTAAAGTTCGAGATAAATGTTCTGACCTCTCAATTTGTAATTTTCAGAGTTTTATTGAGTTTGTGTTCTGTGATTTGGTGAGGCATCTTGTTCTAGTGAGGCAGCACTGTACATATGTGTGTGGTAGAAATCAGACTGATCTTCTACAAGGAAGAGCCACAATATGTCTGAAGCAATGCTGATTCTTTGTTTGTTTGTCTAATTGGTGTATAATGTTGCCTTCATCAATATTTTGGTCACGACATTTTCTCCTCGTAGCAGGCCAGACCCAATGCTGACATATTTATAGTGCTGCCACACTGGAAAGCCATGCTGTGGTGAAGACACCAGACTTCCCAACCCACCCAGTTTCATGATACTGACACAGGACTGACTGGTTTATTTTCCCATTTCTCATACACCAGGCAAAATAATGTTGAAAATGACAAACACATACATGTATAATCAAATCTTAATTTACTCAAGTTGAGGAAATATTCAAATGTATCACTGTACACCTAAATCTTCAACTGTTGCCCAATGCAGCGTTTAGACCCCAATCATTCAAAAAGTCAAAAACTTAAAAATTTACTATTAATCAAATGAAGTAAGTTTAATGTCAAATATCTACTCCTGAATGTTAATTTGTGTGCCTGTCATTAGTTAGAAATCACTTAAAATCCACTGTGGTATTAACATTTGTTCGCATTGAGACAAAAGGCTATGGTACCTCCTATACGTCACCGACTCAAGGGCCCCATGTAAAAAGCGTTTTGATTGGCTAATAGAGCCACAGCCTCAAACAGTTGCTGCGTTGAAATGGAAGGCTTGTTTTGTATATAGCACGTAAGTTTTAACGTGTTTTTCTAGCAACAGACATGGCAGAAAAATTTGAATTTTACATGACTAATAAGGAAAAGTCTTTTGCTTTCTTTTATTACGGCATATTATTGAGTTGCTGCCTCTTCCTTTAAATGTAAGCATGGCTTTTGCATATACTATGGAGAGTAATTGTTATCGTTTGTTCTTATTTACCTAGGCTACTTCAGCCGCATGGCTACCTTGCATCAAGTGGCGTCTCTTGCGGCTCAGATCAACAACGATGCATGCTCCATGACAAATCACAAGTACTTCGCCCACCAGTTAGCCCTTTTGTATGTGAGTACTGTAATTGATAGATCCACCTTGTGCGATGTCCCACCACGTTCCTCGTGACAGCGTTACTTTTCATTCCATTCCCGCTGAAAGTAGTTGTGACATCACGATGTTACAGAAAGATTGAGCATTTGTAACGAATGTGTGTGACATGTGGTAGACCAGTTTGCGACAACACTGATTATGGTTGAGGGTATTGTGTGCTCTTGATCGACTGTTCGGAAAGATCTATTAATACCAGTACAAAGCTGTGGTCAGACAGCAACTGGTTTGACTTTAATTTCATTTCTGTATTTTTTGCCAGCTGGTACCACCCAGTCAGTCCCGCAAAGGTTTTCCAAACAGTTCTTTGTAACTGTTCATTAAATTGAATTAAAACTTGGTGCAATGCATCACCGTGACCAGTTACTGGTCATGTTCACGGTTTGCATTTTGAACAGAATTATGGCCTTTTTTGTTTCATGATTGACTTTTTCTTGTTTGAGCCTTTTTCTTGACGGATCAAGCCAATGTGGGACATGTTTTAAAGACAGTTTTTTTGATTGTTTTAAGGTCTTGGTTACATATGTAGCTGTTGTAGTTGAGTTTTTAACATTTCTCTTCCTGTCTTGTGGGGAAAAACAAAGTGTATTGTAGAAATAGTTTGAGATTTTGTGAAGTTATTGTTCATTGGACTAAACAGTTATTTATTTGATTGGGGATTAAAAGTCTTGACAGTTAATGAGCAAAATGTATTGCAGAAACAGTCTCAGATTTTTTGAATGTAACGTCCACTGGACTCAAAGAGTTATTTATTTACTTATCTGATTTGAGTTTTAAAGTCATGAAATTTAATGAGAAAAGATTTTCTTAATTTTGAAGCAATCCTTAAACAGCCTGGGAGATTCACCTACAATAGTGCAGTACAGAAAAGTAATAGAAGACAACTTCAAATCACTGAAAGCCTCGCTGGTTGTGGATAAGGATTTGAATAAGCCGATCCTAGTGGATGAGATGAGGACCTGGTGAGTTGTTTTCAGTGTTTACCATTCCTTCAGGCCCCGTGGAGTAACAGGTGCCAGTGGTTTAATATTTGCAATAATGCACAGACGGCATCATTATTTTTTCGATCTCATGCTTTCATGAATGGTATATTAATTTTGCTGTATTCGTCTGTCCTGATTTGGTTTCTTCCAATTATTTTCTGATTTTGTATCAATTTGGTGTGCATGCTTGCTTTGTGGAATCTCACATCAAGTTTGAAAACCAGCTCAATTTGTTATTGGTTTCTGGGAAGTATCAGATATATCAGATATGAGATATTGTCTAATTTTGTTGAAAAAATTCTGTTTTCCAAAAAATTCATTTTGTGGACCCTCCCGTGAACTTTGAAACCATCTTTCTCCATGCCTGAATTTACATGTTTTAACATTGTTTTGAATTTATATTTGACATATTTTCCAGGTTGTTGGAAGTGACAGCCAACCTGATGAATCTGATCGCAGGTTTCCCCATGGATCTCACATCTCACATCACGCAGCCAGGAGTGATGTTGTCCAGAATATAAGGCTGGGGGGTGGTGGGGGGGATAACTCTGCCTGACATGGTACCACAACAAAACTAGGCTCGATGAAGAGATCTTAAGATTGCCAGTCATCTGAAATCCAGTTCTTTGAGGTCACTCGTCGTGTCCAGAAGAGAAGTTTTATGGGAAATAGTTCAGACGATTTACATGAAAACTTTGTCTTAGCTGACCATGCCTGGTTCCATGAAAAAATGTCGGTTTTGACAAGGTCTTTGTTTGTGGAATATACAGTGTGCAACAACAAAGACACTTATCGGTACTTCCTTGCACACAGCTCGCAAAGTTCTGTACAAGCAAGCGAGGTGAATGAAGTTGGTTTTTTTTGTCCCAACTGTCATTTCCTTAAATGCACAGAGGAATAAGCCTACGCATACAAACAGGTTAACGAGTAAACAATCATGGAACTGGAACTTCTGAGGTGTCGTTTGTGACATCGGCAAATTTTTGTCAAGTCAAAGTAAAATCTTATGATACCCTTGAAAGTAAATCTCCGAACAGTGTGTTAAGGTTTAGGATTTAGGGAATGTTGCGAAAGGCTGAGCGAGTTGAACTTCATCAAGCAAGGACACAGATATCCCCACACGATGTTTCTTCGCAGATCGGTCAGCCATGCTGTATTTAATGAAATATGGAGAACAATACGACCATAAGCGGGAGTATTTATTGATATCCTGAACAGTGTGTGGAGTGTTCCAATCAAAATGAACTTCAAGAAAATGTCTTCATCGTTCAGTGGACTGTCTGCTAAGAGATTATGTCCCTTTGTTGCAAGACCTCTTTAACACCCAGAGGTGATAACGGTTGAGGGTACAAACGATTGACCAACACCATGCTGTGTCGGATTATACAGCGTGGATAAACATGCGTGTGGATTTGCCTCTGAGCTTTGTTATATTTTTTCATCCGGTTTATATGTTTATTTTATTTTTATTTCATTTTATCATAATTGTAGAAGTATTGTTGAGAAGCATTTTAGGAAGAGGATTGTGAGAAGTAAATGACTACTTCACGTCTGTGGTTTGAGGTGAGCAACTATAGATTATGCACTATTTTGATATTCTTTATAAAATTATGGTATTAGTGTTTAAACCTAACATTCTTTTGAGCTAAGCAACGTTGATTCTCATTGCCTACAAAAAGAAGTCCGGAAGGCTAAAGGATACACATTATTACGCAGAGAATTGTTGTACTGTGACTCTGTTCTTCATTAACAAGAAAATCCTGTAGCCTAGCTCTAGAGCTTAAAGCTGGCACCGTCTTTAGAGCTATGAGGCAGGCAGTGTAGCTTAAGTGGATGACTCGAGCATCTCCGAGGAGTTATGGAACAAAATCACCACGGAACACCACAAGCTTGTTTGGCTAAAACTTCGATTAAAATTATCTTTAGAGTTTGCTATTACATGGTGCTATCTGCAGGGGCTCAGCATCAACTCTTGCATAGACAGTTATTTGAATTTTATCCACATTTGGTAAGCTTCTGTATGTGGGAGCATACGAATCCATATGGCATTTGCTGCCTTATGAGGGAATATACTTTTGATTTTCGTTGTAGAACGCCAGTCAAATAAATGAAAGAATTCTTTGATATTTGTCTCTTTTCACCTTTGATATTTCTAGACCAGCTTTTTTTGGAAATACTAGGCTGTTTGTAAGTTACCGGTATCGTTTCATAATAGATGTCTCTATGTTATTATACATCAGGAAAAAGACTTTTATTTGTTTTTTAAACTTCCATTTGGTTGATCGCTTTGTATTGACCCGAGGTATTGGTTACATGAAAAAACCAAATAGATTTTCTCCATGATTGTTCAGTACAGCTCCACTCTGCTCCGCTGGAAATCCAAATCAGCGCGATTTATAACACGTTATCTCTCATGTACCAATTATATCATTCCATGTGAATGCCTCCATTTCATTAAATCATTCCGATGACCTTGATATTTTTTTTTCTTGTTGGTACTAATTTTTTTCATGTGTTGGTGGAGTGGGTTACTCAAGAATTTTTGACTTTCGTTGTGCGTCAAGTGTATGGATGGAAGAAACTGGACAGAACCCTGGATAGCTGGCAAACTTCCTGGTACATAAAATTGCATAGCTGCTCATGTAAATTTGAATAGCTACACAGTGTCACATTTGAAAATTTCATCCGAAAAATTTGGGCAAATTTTAGACAGAAGTCTGGCATTGTGGATGCATTACTTATGGCAGATTATCATTTGTGTAATTTTTCAGTGGAATTATTTAAATCATTGCAAATGCAAATGACTGGACAAACAAAAGCACTGCCAATGGGCCAAAGGAATTAAATTTGATCAACTCTATTTTTTTCATGTAACTGACTAGGTTATAGGATGAACATACTGAGTGATCAGTTGATCATGTACATGTAGGATCATGGCTCAGCAGAAAGTTCATCTTAATTACTTGGTGAACATTAATTGTTGCACAATCATACCTTTTGTCAGGATTCAGTCTATTTTTTCGTATCTATACATAGCCCCGTTGCATACTATGTTCATTCACAGTGGTGGCCTTTTTTGTTTTGGAATACTGTTTTTTTTTTGTTTTTACACTATTCTGTTTATAGTATTATATTACATATGTAAATCTTGTTACAAAAGAATCAGACTTCTTGTGTTGTTAAAATGTAATATTGCAGCTTTTTTGATGCATGTACATAGATACTTACTCACTGAATACTTTTCTTCTGGAAGTGGATACTTTTTCATGGAAGATCTTTTCTTTGTAAATAAGATGTTTTAAACGGGTATTTTTTCTTGGAAAACTTATCTTCCCAAAAAGGGTGGAATACATGTATATACGGGGTACTTTTTCAAGGAATCCTTTTCAAAAGTGCAAAGACACGTTTGATAAATTGCTTATTTTTCATGGTAACACTTCTTCCAAAAGGGTAAAGATGCATGTATTTTGTAGGATTACGTTGTCATGGAATACTTTTCTGGTGGAAATTCTGTGATGCATGTAATACTTTTACTACTTTTCCATGTAATACATGGAAGTGTATGTATAGACACATCAAGGTGGATACTTTTTTTATGCAAAAAGTTTTCCCCCTGAAAGTGTTGATATACATATACATAGTTTTTCCATGGATTAGTACCGTTCTGGACCCAGCACAATGCGGTCCCTGTGAGTTCAAGTCCAGTTCATGCTGGCTTCCTATCTTGCTTTAGGTGGGAGGGTCCGCCAGCAGCCCGCAAATGATCGTGGGTTTCCTCCCACCATAACGCTGGCCGCCGTCTTGTAAGTGAAATGTTCTTGAGTATGGCATAACACCAATCAAATAAACAAATGTTCTTGAAGTATTCTTCTCATTCCACTTCTAGTTCTCATGTAAAATTATCTCAACAAGGAGTGCCTTCATGGTTTTTGTGAACAGATTTGAGATGTTCTGTGGTTTACGGTGTCAAGTTTATGTGCATTGCATAATATTTTCAAGTTCATATATGTACATACTATTGCATTTGAAATAAACATGTTGAAGATGAAGATGTATTTTCATTTGTTCAAAACCAAAAAATTGCAAGGCACTGTTCATTGGAAATTTAAGGTCAGTGTTTATGAATCAATGATGGCATGTGGCTGTAGTTACAAAATGGATTTACAAAAACTACTGGTGCTTTGTGACAAGTTCAGATCCAGTTGTCAGCTTGGTTTCCTTTGCTGTGTGGTGTTAATTTCACCTACGGTGAATATTTGGGCTGTTCAGAAAATGACAGATCATGTGACATTTCCATTGGAGTGAGAGCCGATTCACTGGTAAGATGAGTGGTTCACAAGAGTTAACAACAGAGGTGTGAGTTTAATCAGAGCATTTGGCAGGAAATTTTAGGGCCATGGTGACAATTAGTGGCGAAAAGCATCAAAGGTTATGTGTTTACACAGGGCACCCCAATGTCCTTGTCCCACAAAATTGACTCCTATGATATCAGTGGAAAATTTTGACCATGACATCAAACAGCAGTGAGATTAAAGTGTAAGAAGCAATCAGAATTTAGATTTTTTGCACAGAGAATTTAAACATTCTACCCATCCAGTTATCAATTCTTAAGGAGCTTTCAAAATACACCATCTATATATAAAGAAAAACTTGAATTTTGACTTACCCTGTAACAATGAAATTCCCAGGGCTTTAACTTGGTTATCCACTTAATGAAATATGTTGTTTGTTTCTGGAAATCAATCAAAAACACGGCATACACTATGTCTTAGGCTGAATTGGCTGTTTCAAGAGCGATAACTCAGTGGATGAAGGGCCATTGCAGTCTTTGATGGGGGTACTTGTCACTGAGTGGCCTCCCTTTGCCGTCCATTTTCCCACAATCCCTGCAGCCGTCATTCTGTATTTGCATAGGTTAGCCTAGAGGAAGTGAGTGGAGTTTTCAGGCGACCGTTCCAGCGATTGTTTTGTGTAGTTTTCACACACAGAGGCGATTACCGACCCCCCACCGGGACAGAATGAGACACTGAGAGGAAGAGGGGCAGGATATATACCCATGGAAACTTTCAGTAGTGCAATCAAGGAGAACAACCGCCTGAGAACTGAGTGAAACTGGAGTTGAGGCCCGTTAGTCGATGCCATTCCTTCCAAGATGGCGACCCCAAGCGTAAACGTCAGTCTAGACGACATAGATCTCGCCAGTTTGCGGGTAAGTCTGTCTCCGAACACTTAGCTTGACACAGAGAAAAACCCCACGCCCTCTACGCGTCTTTGATGGTGAGTGCTGGCGCCTCTAGACACCTCACATTTAAACCTGTAGGCTTGCATACACTCGACCCCCTCCCCAAACTAAAGGCCGTTGATGATTTGTTGTGAATGATCGTTGAACAGACTAGACTGATGAAGACAGGCTTTGGATCTGTTGCTCCTGTCAGTTACCCCTATGCTTCCCGCACCCGGTAGTGTGAGTGTCAGAAACACACTGTAACACGACCCTGCAAACGTTTCAAACCCCTGAGTGTCAGAAACAAAGAACTGCATGCAGTGAACCAGACAGTGTAACGTACACATTGCACGTCACTCCATTTCCTTGGTAAAACATGTTTTAAAGGAAACCTTTATAGACGCAGCTAATCCAAAGAAGTTCAACCATTTTTCTTCTGGACATTTGCCAAAAAAGAATATATTGCTTTATGCGAAGCCTCTTAAATGTATGTATATATATATATATGAATTAAAGTACATGTATTTAAAGGAGTCCCTGCACGTACACGTTTTGTCATTACAACATTGCATGGGAAGATTTGTTGACATAGATCTGACAGCCACAATCAATGAACTTGAATGTCATCAATGACATATCAATACGACTCCTCAAATTTCAGTTTTAAAGAATGTATGTACAGACATGATTGACACGCCTACAGTTTTACTTGCATGAATGTAATGGTGCTGTCTTTGAATATCCATATTCACTTTTTAATCTGCCATGAATTCTCTGCCTTTAATAAATACAGTGTATATATTATTACATTGTACAAACTCATCATGTCGATGGATCTAAGACATGTTTTGATGAATGAAGGAGGCGTGGCGAAGGGGTGAGTGCGAGAGTAAAGTTGGTAGGTTTGGAGGGTTGGGGGGGGGGGTATTGACACAGGAAGGAAGAAAAGTGTAAAAACTTTGACAATAGTGAGGAATTCTTGGTCATCTCTTTGAGTTAAGTGTTTCAAATTTTTATGTTAAAATTTGAACACATGTATTTTTTGATGAATTTTAGTGAAACTCAATGTGTTATAGAAAAGTGAACCCAAGGGCATGCAAAATATCAGAGGACTTTCTTTCATGAACAGTAAGGTGAACAAATTACATTCAGTTGAGTCAGTAGTGAACATTTTTACTTCACCTACAAAATGGTCACATGGAATTCCCGTGCCTAGTTGAGCATGATTAAATTTTGATTTGCATCTATTAACCTAGTTGTGACAGGTGCTGGGCAAACATAACTGTGCAGTGAAATTTAAATATGAGGTATAATTAAAACATTCAGGGTGTGATTTGCATGAATCTCATGACATAAATTAAATGTCCAGTCATGACATAAATTATAATGGCAAACACGTTTGTGCTGTTGGTAAGGCCTACTGTACTGTTTGTCAGAATATAGGAGGCTGAGAGTTCAATGGCCTTGTGTGAAAGCAATATTACATATATTCAGAACAGCCTAAGACTAAAACTTGGCTCACATGTACATGCAACACAAAGTTAGATACCGGGATTTGTGGCTTCAACCTTATGTGAAAAAAGCTGAGCTGAAGGTGCACGGTGTCTTAAATATTCATCTCTTTCATCTTTAAATTATTGGAAAATATAATTTAAAATATTCAAAAATTTTGAAAAACTTATTGATAATTCAGTTGATTTGATATGTGTGTCTCTTTCATGGATTCTGTCAGACTCTCTGTCATTGACACGAATACATCTGTCATGTATGTAAGTTGATTTATTTGGTGTATGAGTTGCCATGGATTTTATCCATGGGTACTTATTATTTAGTTTTCAACATTTTCTAAGGCGTCAAATACTTATTGTTTTCTGTACTGTGAAAAGTTGGCTATGGAGGCATTGAATATGAAATAATGGGAAGAACGGTTCCTTAAGTTCTGAAGAAAGAAAGGATTTTTCTCATGAATTAATGAGATATTTTATACCCAATAAGTTGAACAGTAACTGCTTTTATTTATTTATTTATTTATGTTTTTGAAGTTTACAACAATGACACCGGAGGAGACGACGTATAAATTCTTTTAACATCTTAGAAGTCTAAGATATTAATTCATGAGGGATAGGGAAGGGGCACATTTGTGTGGGAACCTTTCCAGTGTTGGCAGCACACCTACATGCAGGCTTACAATTTTAATATGCACATGCATATGTATACTGAAATACATGTACTGCACAAAATGTAATTGTACATGGATAGAGACTCTCAAAGCAGTTTATTGATACACATCAATGCTACATTACCAGTGAGGTTACTGGGATAGGGAAATTAAATTTTATGGTCTATACTTATAAACTTATAGTGTAGTATATACTCAATACTAAGCTTTTATTATATATCTGAGTTTAAATGTTTTGATTTTTTTTTTTCTGTTTTTTTTTTTTACTTATTTTACTCCCATTTCTGCTGTTTCTTTATATACGTTACATTTACTGTAAATCTTCAACCTTTTCAACCATAAATGCATTTTCTTCAATGGAATTTATGCATACAGTGATCAAGAAAATGATGCTAAAAATGAATTGTTTGGGTGTTTAAAGATGAGAGCTTCATAAAACTATCTAAATTATTTCTCTATACCCCACAGTATAGAAATAGCATACATGTACCAGTTGACTGGCTTGACCAACTTGAAGGCCTCTCAAATATACCAGCTACCATAGCAGTATATTATTTTCACCCTTCGTTTTATTTTTCTTTCGAAACTATACTGGTATAGTGTACATGGCTAAATACATGTACGTCTATTCTACTGTGCCCCATGTAGGGAGTATTGAAACAGATCAAGAATTTGAAGATGTCCACCTGAACCAGGAAATGCCTATCCTGGTGGTTTTCTGGTCACTTCATGCGAGTGTGCTTTATTGTGACTAATGTGTACCAGTTGAATTCTACTTTGTTGTGCTGTTAGGAAATAATTTATCACTCCTTTGTAAATGCAAATTACTCACACTTTTTTTGTGTGGGGGGGGGGAGAGTGGGTTGTAGTCTGTATCACAGTGTGACTGATGCCTGTAGACAGGATAGGATCTTCTTTGACAGTTCAGTAGAAGGGAGTGTCAAGTCAGTAGTCAATACAGAAGAAGAAAGAGGAAAAAAAAATCACCTGATTCAAGAGAGGACCACGGATAGACACAGGGATTGCATGATCGTGTGTGTGTGCCCTCAAGCTCAGACAGATTTGAATTCGTTCATTTGTTCAAGTTTACCTCACTGTGGATTGTATGTCTTATAGCTGATGTAATGTTTCAAAACTACAGGTAAATGTACAGATGTATATCCTGTAGTTCTCTTCGTCTTGTGCCAGCTGCCCCTAGCCAGTTGATTGGTGGGCGGTGTATTATTAACATTGGTAAAATAACAGTATGAATAATTTAATTATTCCTTTGGCTGTGACCTGTTAGGAACATTTTGTATTCCTTGTGCACTATACATGTAATTGTGAAAAAAGAATACAGTGAAATCAGAAGAGGGTGACTTAGCATTTAAATTTTAAACCACTAACAGTTCATAACGGTCAATGACTCACACAGTACATGTAGGTCTGTAGCCCAGTGTTGTTGTGGTTGTAAGGGTGTGAATCAGCTGGGCCTCATTTGTGGCAGTTTGCAGTCTAAGATGTGGGCTGCTAACAGTTTAGCCTTGAGCCAGGAGCTTGCTGGCTTCTCCACATGTGGGCCAGGCTGACTGCTGCTCACATGTTACACTGATTGAGCATGTGTACAGTATATATAGACATACGTATATTAATACATACATGTACAAACTATGCCCAAATCCCTTTTTCTGTAGTACTTACAGGTTCATAATATGCCCTGTGGCTCGATTAGTACCTCATTATAGGGCATGATCTTCTTTCCTAATATTCTGTGCACCATTTTTTTCATTTATCAGCACTTTTTTGTCCAAATCTTAGAAACATTCAGGAGGAGTGAGTGTCTTGTTTAAAACCTATGCAATTACCAGTATAATGAGGAAAGTATGGCATTCATTTTGAAATGCAGGCTCAAGTTTGGTTGACACTGTAAATTATAATGTAGTACGTTTAGGTGGCAGAATGGAATGTAATAGTAATAACACACATATGTGCATGTATAGAAATATTGTTGTTCAAGTAACCAAACCTAGCATCCAAACTATGTTGTTGCCAGAATAATTAATAACGATACATGTAGCATGTTTTGCACCCAAGCTGCTTCATGTACATGTCTTGTTTTAGAACCTTAGACTGGTAATGGCATGTATAAAATAGTGACAAACAACCAGTACAGTATCTACATAAGACCGTCCTAAATGAAAATGTACATTTTGTGTGCGTAATGCCTGTTTGTTACAGATAGGTGTAGATTTAGGGTGCCCATTTAGATGATTCATTAAACAGTGAGCTTTTAACATGAGCAAAAATGAAGTCAGCAAATGGAGTCAGTGCATGATTTTGCTCATCAGATGATGTACCAATATGTGAAGTCCATGCAATAATACAGAGTGACGACACCCCATTGCAAAGAGCAGTTTTTGCAAATCAGCATGTGTTACGTGTAGTACTGTACATGCATGCATGTGTTTTGTTTTTTGTTTCTTTTTTATTTTCTTTTATGGAATTAGTAAGAAAAAAGTGTCTGCACACTGAAAAATGGAAAAGTGACAGGAAGTAGATCTTGTGTAAGTTGATAATGACAGCCATGAACAGTTTGCTTCCGGCCAGCCAAAGTACGGGTGTACATTCACATAAGACATGTAAATCTGCACGCACGCATGCTCTGTATTCGGCTGCACTCATGCACTCATGCTGTCTCTCGGCTGATGAGATGGAGTGTCCTTGTGCATGATATCCTTTTTGTCTGGAAGTAGACCTATCACCTATACTGCTGTCGGTGCTGTGCAATCACACTAGCATACAAGTGACATTCAGATTTCTTGACGTCCAACAGGTTTTATTTGAATCTGAACAGTAAAATAGGGAAATATCAAAAGGATTTCGTCAAAGGCTGTACAAATGCTGGACTACATGGATGGATAACTGGAAGAACATCGCAGTGTAATCCAAGTCTTATGAAATAAAGAGACCCAAAATCCAAAGTTGCAAAATTTTCCTTCGGTCACTTGCTTCCTTTTGTTATTGTAGGGCAATATATTTCCCTAATGCTGGGAACATAAAAGAGCGAGGCCAAGACAGTGAGCAAGAAAAGCTTTGAATTATTTGGTGTTCGTTTTAAGTTTGATACATTTTCATGTGTTACATCTGTAGGGTACAGATTTATAAGACTTGTATGTGTTTAAGGCCAGTGTGCATGCTTACGTCGAAAATCTTCACACACTTTACGTCTGCAAGGTCAGAATGTTGAAGAAACGAATGCTCGCTTGTTCACACACACATGTACCTGTTACACATGTATGGCTATGCATGAATATTTCCATTTCCACTGATAGGCTTCACAAAGTAGTATATTGTGGCAACTCCAACAAATGCCGCAAGGCCATGCATTACATGCGGCACCGTTTCGGTTTTACTTCTAACCATTTTCAGATGTTGGAGTTACCACAGCACTTTACTATGTATGCATGACATGTACAGTGCATGTTACGATGTATATACACACAGTTGTATACATGTACATGTGTATGAAAGCCATTTGGCGTTTTATCCAGTTGCACGAAACTTACATTCCGGTCATAATAAACTGAGACGTGCAAACGTAAATTTGACTAAAACCAATTAAGCATAAACCAAACACAGAAATGTACACCAGCGCACGATGAGTTCCAACTACAGACAGCATTCTGCATAGTACAAACGGAAACTCCCACAGCAGCGTCATATAACCTCATTGGTACATCTGTGCCACTTTATAGAGAGTGGATTTTGTTTCTAAGGGTTTACACTCTCTGGATATGGCTCATGTTCTAGTCCTGACTACTGGCTGACACCACTTCTGGTTTTCAAGCCAGCGACCTCAGAGTCAGGCACAAATCACCAACAATACATGACAGCTGTGTAGGTCACTCATTTAGGCCTTCCACAAAAATAAGAGGTGCATGTAAGCCGACTGGTAGACTTCACAGTGAGCATGCATCACCTTTCCTGTGATCAGAAATGACACAACTCCCATAGATCATAGATAAATGTATCACAGGGGTAGATACAGGTGTGTCAGTTACTGTAGAAAGCGCATTTTAAGTAATAGTAGTTTCAAAATAGGCCATTTTTTTGCAGCGTGGAAAAATTTCTACCAAAAGCTTCGGTTTATATTACAGCATAGGGCTGCTGGGTGTGAAACCCATAGTTGAGGTTGGAATGGTACAGTGATGGTGTGCTTCACAAAGGTTAGAGCACCGCAGAGAACCTAACAGAAATGTTGTGCGTACATGAAAACTGTGTCATGCTTAAAATGTAAATTTAATTACTGACGCATCTAAAGATAAGGGAGAATCAGATTTGAGCATGCCAGAACAGGAAATCATAGAATGTATTTGATATATGTGTATGATTTGCGTTGAATTAAAAGATGATCAGGAGATTCAATATTATTTGTGATTTACTTTTATCATGCAGGTCAATGAATTCCATAATTTCAGATTTACCAGTGAATATCATATTTAGTCTTCTTATGTCAGAGGATTTGATGTTAGATCTTGCTTTCTAATTCAGGTATAGTATGTAGTTATGAAGGAATGCGGAAAAAGTGTGAAACCATGAGGTTGCTGGTTAGGTGCACAGCTCCAAGAAGTTAGCACTCAGCGTGTGGGAGTTCAATCCTAGCCTTAGATAAGTTTTGTCTATATTCCCCGACTGGTATTTTTTGTGGGGCCTTTTGGATATTGAGCTATTGCCAGCACTTAATACTGCATCTTGTGTTATTTGAAGACCGCTTGACTGGTGTCTAAGTGTGCATGCCACATTAAAACAAAATTTCTTTTCCCTGGGATTACTCTGGTTTCCAGTCTGCCGTAAAACTTGTAAATGAAAAATTTTGATTATGGAATTGGCACCATAAAGGCATGATGTTGAGCCCTCTAAGTTTCTAAGGCATAAAAGTGACCTTAATCTCTATGGGAAGTCTGGCCAATAATTAAGAAATCCAAAATTAGTTGAACACTACATGACCTGTATGTGATAGTCAGTCATTCGGTATCATCAAGCATTCAGTTACCAGGTACTGGTATACAGCCACAAATATCTTCCTACTTTGTGCAAACAATAGTTACAAGCATATCTCTCTATTCTATGGTTAACTTACTCTGTGCAGTTTACATGCAGATATGTAGACCCCCAGTGTTGTGAATGTATACACAGTCACTTTGTTCTCTTTGTCGCTATATATAGGTAACCTCATCATCATCATTATTATTGTCATCCCGTCTGTGTTATGTGTCCGAGAGAGACCTGTCATGCTCAGCTGTTGTTGAATGTTTCACATGTATGGGGAGGTAGTCAGACACATCATGTTCAGCACTTTCGTATTTATATGGCTATTATGTTGACACAGGTACATGTAACCATCCCCACATGCTCACTTGCATTCCGCTGGTGTTTGTGTAAAGATGCATGCGCATAATCTGCCTGTACAAACACACGTCGTAAAAGCATCTGTTACCTTTTTCGTCTGAACCTGCTGTAAATGATGTGAAATGTCGGCCGAAAGAGACCATTTTTAGAGGCATGTAAATGTCTTAAAATATTAATTGGTGCGGCAGCTTAAATTTTTCACGTAGGTCATCACCATACTTTGCAAATAAATCCTCAAAATATCTTCCTAAGTTCAACAGGACTCTCAGAATCAGAAATTAGCCATACACAAAATTATAGGTTATTTAATTAGGGTAATGTACATATACTTCTGGAGCACAAATAACTATGGAGTATGTAATTCTTTGCTATGCATAGTTCATAACTGGGCAAACAATTTTATTTCTAACTTTTCCATTATCTGGTCCATGTATTTGTATATTCACCATTGCTAGATGTATATGATAATTGTGGAACAGCCATTTCAAGCGTGAGACTTCAGAGTTACTGTGTATATGTAATGTAAATATGTGCTTTGGAAAAAAGCTTGAAGAGTTAACTGTTACATGCATGAGTAAACCCATTTATAAAGGAAATACCGATTGAACTGCAAACAAATATTTATATCTGATGACCTCGAGTGTTCTTGCTCAGTCGTCACAGTTCTCTAATGAACAGAAGCCTGGTCAGAGAAGACTGGCTAGCACCCCACCCTCCATTGTTTCTTGTCTGGATATTTGACCCTAGTGCTAGTAAGGAGTGGTACTGTGGACTTTGGCAGGGATGGTGTAACTCGGGATCCTCTGCTCTTCAACTGTTATATAACCCATTGTGTACACATATGTGTGGACCATGTATGTGGAGTAAGCCAGGGTGCTCTACTGGCCTGCTCCCTGTTTCACATGAATTAGCCGAATCAGCATTGCTGAAGTCTCTCCAGATCACACTGGTTTTGGAAGAGACAGAGTGAGGGTTCTTGCGAACTACCGTGATTTCACGGAGGTTTACAATGCTTCTGTTGTTGTTGGGTGCGAGTGCATATACTTGTACAAGTATTTCTGGGGGTTTCTTATGGGAGCATGTTCAGTATCATACATACATGTATGTGTCAGATATAAATTTTGAGCAGGAAATTCAACTCTAGCATTCAGCAGGAAAGAGAGACATAAAATCTTGATAAGGCAGCTGGTGGTGAAATTTGATAACTCCAATTATACAATATTAATGACATATACTGCACGTGTGTGCTTAAAATTTTCTCATTATATTGCTGACCTTAGTTTGACATTAGTGGAACTCAATTTTAGGGCATAACTATCTTTAGCATTGGCACATATATTGTACATGTACATAAGCATGCATGTGTACACTTGTTGGTGGCCGAGAATGGGTTAGTGCGCTAGCACAGCGTAATGACCCAGGTACATGTACCACTCACCAGCGTCATCACTGCGAGTTCAAGCCTAGCTCCTGCTGGCTTCTTCTCCAGTTGTATGTGGGAAAGTCCTGCAGATGGTCATGGGTTTCCGCGGGCTTTGCCCGTTTTTCTCCCACCTTAATGCTGGCCGCCGTCGTTTGATAGTGAAACATTCCTGGTGTAATCAAATTATGATTTGACACCAGTCAAATTATGGTTAAGGTATTTTATACAGCCGTGTGATGAAATTTTGCGGACAAATCACGTAGCCGATTATCATAATGATGTGCCATACTGTGGCATTCCTCATATTCCGTAGGTGACCTCCTGAAAGTGTTATTAATTCGGACGTTTGCTTTTGTCACGTTAGCTCATGTATACTTCACCTGGCAGTGGTAAAGGTTGTCCAGGAGGGAAATTCTTGACGAACAAAAGTATTATTTTACATCATGAACACATTGTAAGTATACTGACTAGACGTGTAGGATAATACTGATGAGTGGGAAACTATCAAAACCCCATCGCTCATTTAAGAAAAGGGTCCAAAGCTGTGTTCTCTGTTCTTTCTTGGATTACGTCAGACTTCTAGGTGCGTGTGCACTCAGAAGTCACTTAGTACACAAACACTGCAGGGTCACAGCAGAAAACAATGTGTTTCTCTGCGATTTTTACCCTTTTGTGTGGCCTGTCAGAGTGTCCCATTAGATCTCCTGTTTTATGGACCAGTAATTTTCATTGTCTTTGCAGAAATTAGTACTGTCTTTTTAAGCACACATTTTAAGTACAAGCACACACCAATACTTCATTGTATAATGTCCATGTTATGTGACATCGTTGTGCTTAACTGGTCAGATCTGGAACTCCACACACACGAATACATGTAATTCTCTAAAATACAGGAGTGTCTTTAGTTCACTAGTGTCCTTAGTGAAAGACTCATTTCCTGATGTTGGCAAAGTAATGGTCCGAAATATCAAGCAACTTCATGTATAATGACAGGGAAATAAAGTATGAAAACACCAAATGTAGAGGACTGTTCAAAATGAGGTGCCGAAATATCAAGCCAAAATATTTCTCTGTCCACGCATGCATGTAAATTACACGTGTTTTAAGCCGACTGTTCAAGTATTATAGAAATAGATGCACACTTAGTGTCATTTGTGCAGAAAATTCTTTGTAAGAGTTTCCAGGACACCTGTTTCAGCTGCGCATTCTTTTTGTCTCACAATCAAACTTTCAAAGTTCAGATACATGCATAACAAAGCGACTGTGTTAAATACCAAGTAATCAGGAATGATTGTACATGTACCACTGTATGCATGTCATATAGTTGGTTTCATGGCTAATTTGAGGTCAGGGGTGAACGTGCATTGACATGCGTGCACTGTGTTCATGTATTTGTGGTCAGCAGTGAGATACAAGTCAACATGTGGATCCTGTGTCAGAACAGCGATTCCTATACTTCTTGCTTCATCCTGCATTGTACTTTATATATCCTAATGATAGTGCTACATGTACTTACTGTTGGGGACTTCAATACCTACAGTATTTAACCTAAAATTTGCTCCAAACACGGTACGCTCATTTTTACCTGATTCTGAGAATGTTCTTTCAGTTCTGTTTAGAAAGTAGGATGATATCCTACTGCATAAGTGTATGCTTCAGCCCCAAAAGTAATTTTATGTTACCTCTGTTTGCCTCTAAAAATTGCCTCTATAAAAAATATTTTCTGAGCAAGTACAGTGTTTCCATTGCTGTAGTATTCTAAGTAATTCTGAGTACTTGCCTCACATGGAGAGCTTCACAGGGGTACATGTACATAGAGTACAGGTATACAAGTAGCTTTTTCCTGTGTCTTAGATATCCTAATAATTTGAATGCAAGAAACGTCTTTTATTATTTGTACGTCAGTGAAATGCCAGTATTTCCTTCGCTGACAGAAGTGTTATTTTCACTGCAGTGAAATGTCACATTTTGATACTTCACGCCCAGACGTCATGGCGTCAAAAAAGAAACATTTTATTTTATGAAGTTCCAATCTGATCTCAGCGGAATGATGTCGTAATACAAGTTTAGTTAACTGCTACATTCTCACGTCATGCTTCGCGTCTCGTGGGTTATCATTTCCGCCTCTCGCTCGAACAATTTATGGTACTCAACCTGCGCTGTGCAATACCCTCTGTGTTCCCAGGCAGGGGTCATCGGTCCTTTGTCAAGGCGAAAGGCGCAATGTACATACACATCTGACAAAACCTAATGATACCGAAATATGTGTCGTAATACATGCAGCTTCGTTAAAAGATGCAATTAATGTATTAGGCAAAGGATCTTCAGCAGCATTAAAAGATCTGTCAGATTCAAATGGGTGTTGTGTGCATTTTACATGTACTTTATTTCCAAGTACGTCGTACTTCTGTTGTAGGCCTGAACTACTGTAATTCTTCAACCTTTTTGCATGTTTGCAGGATGTTTATTCAAGCATATTCTGTGTTTACTGATAAAGTTACACTTTACGGGAAGCCCTGAAACTAGCCAATCCGACTGCCGTAGTTCTGTCTCCAATGTCAAATCAGACAGTGTGCATAAATTGCCCTGAAAGTTGTTCTTTCGGTTTTCGGTTCTTAAGGTTGAGGAATTAGGAGAATGGTTGAGTACGTGTTTTTCATGTAGATCAGGTACGCAGAAAACTACCGCACTGAATGAACTGGAGTTGAATTTTACAGCAGTAAATTGAAGCTCATGCCTGGAAGGTTTTTATGTTTTGAATTATTTTTTAATCTAGTACTTCACTTGTACGTTAGGAAAACACCTGCGTGTCATTCTCATTCCACTGTTCCAAACCATAAAACACTGAAATCCTAATAAAAGGCCCTCCACTGAGACACGTAGAGCTATTATCAGTCATGGACCTATATAGTGTTACTCGTACCATGTCCTTGTGTAGCGACAGTGAACTGGGGTTGTCATGAAATGTACTGAACCCTACCATACACCTACACGTACCTGTACAACTAAGGTACATTCACAGTTGGGATGGACACAGCTACTTTCCCAGTCAATCAACCTTGACAAACAATCCTTTGTGGAGTCGTGTATATAGCGGTGTATATGTTGTGTAGGTATATGAGTATCCTGCGTATAGGCAGGCACAGTATTTGTACATGTAGATATGTGGGTAAATAAATTTCTGAGGCTGTGTATTCTACGGACATCGTTTTAAAAGAAAAGTGTGCATCGCAAAAGGAAATATTTGCATTGATGTGATAATTCACAATAGTTTTGATTTCTGGAAGAAGCTAATGTTGTTTTGTACAAAATGAGCTACATGTTCAGGTAATGTTTGGAAGTATGATTAGCCATACTGACCTCAAAAAATAAAACCGGTTGAAAGAAGATCAGATTTGTGTTGCAGGAAAGACTCTTAATGAACGTTTGATACCATTGGGACCTTAGAAGTCGGGAGGTGCAGGTTCAATCCCGGGTCCCGGGTACTTGTTGCTCCCTCGCTTGGAGACCGGACTGGTCAGTCTGGTGTCAGTATAATGTGACTGGGTGGAATGTCATGTCTGGTGTCTTTGGCATGATGTTCAAGTGGCGTCATGGACTTACATGTACCCTGCCACACGAAGACACAGTATATATTCATACCACGGACTCCTTGTTGTCATATAACTGACAAATCGTTGCGTACGACATAGAACCCAAGCATATATACACATCAATACCACTGGTGCAGGATGAACTGCTGAAATAGTTAAGTGTAGGTTTAAGAAAGGGATTGCTTTGACTGCATGAGGTTTCTTAAGTCACGTAGACAGTTGCACAGTAGAATCATGACTAGGCCTCTATCGAACCATATGCATAGACATGTTAACGCAGGCTACACGTACACGCTATCAGTAAACATCAAGGAACCACGATACCACATGTTAAAAAGTGATGTGATATACATGTAAGGGGGATATTAATAATTGAGGCAGAGTCAGATCTTGGAAATGTCAGTTGGCTGTATTACAGGATTATGGTATGTCATTGTCTGCAGGAAGATTGTCATCTAGATTTAGATTGGATCTAAATGAGTTCATAGGCTTGTGCACACAGTAACACATCACCAAGGATTGGCATCCCATTGTGTGCAGAGGTCTGCCTGGAACAATGGACAGCATACCTGTGCATCGTTAAGGTGACCTTCAGGTGTTTTACCTGTGATCATTATCTCTTTTTATACATATCTGTATCATTGTAGATTGTATTTAGGGACAATTAATGAAATCTTCTGAATCATATGGAAAAGAAAGAAGAAGAAACCCTCAAAAGTTTCTGGTACATTGTAATTGACCTTAACTGTTACTTATCTTGCAAGCAGAAAAATGGTTATTACATGGTCTACGTGTACCTTGTGAAGGTGCTGTAATTAACTGAAGCAAGGGACCATGACACTAATCTCCTCAATTACTTGTCCATGTGATAAAATGCCTTCATATGATGGAGACACTTGTAATAATTCTACATCTCTGTTACATTTAAGGACCAGTAACTGCACATGTAAATTGCTGTAAACTATTGAATACTAGAACACGATGCCTGTCTGTGATGAAGCGGAAAGATTTGAAAGTGTGGTTATCTCCCTTTAAGTACATCGACAGCTATAGTGTGTTCCTGGATTGTGAACAGTTGAATATTTATGAAGAGAGTCTTAGAGAAGTTTCATGGACGAGACAACAATAGTACATGTATGTATACGTCCATGTAATTGCGCTGTTTTATGTACTTATTCACTGAATACAGGCACAAGTTGTTGTTAATATTGTATTCCTCCTAAAATTTCATCCATGGTGAAGTTTCTTGTGATGTCGTATTCTTAGAAGAGTTCATTTGATCTTAGAAAGGAATGTTGTTATTTTTCTCGAAGGTGGGATAATATTTTACTGGGCAAATAGAAGTTTCATTACCACAGGATATATTTTATCACCTTTATTTCCAGCTAAAAATCCGCTTTTTCAAGTGCAAAATTTAGGTTGAATGAATACAGTGGTTTTCTTGACAAAGCCTTATTTTCAGGATGTACAGTGAATATATGTTTATTGATATTAAAACGTATTGATGTTTTTTACACTTTGTGTTCAAAAAACAGTTCGCAGTGTGCAGAACTTTTGCAGTGGTACATACAGCTTCTACAGAGCGAGCAAGTACATGTGTAGAATTGTGCCTGAAGAATCAGACTGTTGGAAATGCCGTCTATTCACGATTACAGCTGTTTTAGTGTGGCAGACCTATATAGGTGCTCAGACATCTTTGTGTATAGTTCATTAGGCAATCTGTGTTCATCAGATTCAGTATATGTGATATATTGTGTACTTTCAAGAGCACTGTAATAATACTGGCTTTTCTTGGACACAAGGCAATCAGTGGCCTGATTTCTAATAGGCCAGCTTAGACTGGGGATTCTGACAAGGCTGAGACATGTGTGATGATGTGTAGGAAGCTAAGGCCAAACTAATTTTGATGTGTGTTTCTACTAGCCAAGCTTAGCAGATCTGTAATCGCTTTAGAACACAGCATGTCTGCTTAAGTATCATACATGTTGCAGAGTGGTGTTTATAACATCCTTTGTGTTTATGGAGTGCTTGACAGAAGGTAAAGTTAACTTTTCGGCATGATTTCGTTCAAGACTTCAGAGTTTCATTGTGCTTTCTCTGTTATGGTGATGTTTGAAATGAAGATGAAGATTTGTTTGGCCATCAGACACTTGTACCAAGCTTTTCTGCTACATGTAAGTTTAGTTTCTTAAGAAATGGAAAATATTCCCAATTTTGCCTTGTGATCTTGTATTAAAATTGAGATTCTTTTTATGCAATCATTACTGCGTTTTCCGTATAAGTTACATGTATATCCAAAGAATAAAGAATCCCCACCCTCAGCCCCCAAGAATCACACAATAAAGCTATTAGCCTGGTTGAGTATGGCTGGGTTGACAGGTGCTGGTGATGATATCTGCTGGTATAATTATACCCTAGCACAAGCTAAATCTGTCCAACAGATGGACTAAGCCTCACACACACATTATTAGCCACTGGATTAGCATTTATCTTTAAACCAGTCAGGCCTGGAAACAATTATATTAATGGATGAAACAGTCTGACGAACACATACATGTAGTTGTATGCACATGGGGACCTGTGCTACCTCAGTTATCCTGGGTACATGTATCATTCAGGATGAGGATAACAGGACTTTGAATAATGAGGTCACTGGTTCAAATCCAACTTCTGCTGGGCTGGCTTCAGCTGTATATCACATTGGTTTGAGGGGTGCCAGCATGGTGATTGGTTGTACATGAACATGTGGTTTCCTCTGGGATTTCACTGTGTTGCCCATATCTTTTGACTTGATCTCTGCTTTGGAAGTGGAATGTTTTTTTTTTTTTTTTTTTGGGACTTGTATCTCATATTCATACAGGATACAGTTGAAATTAAACTACAGCGTTTAATACCAGTGTTGTGTGATTGTACATGTGGTTGGGTGGGTGTCAGTTCAAAGGGAAAGCAAGCATGTGTACACGTGTACACGTGTAGTGACAAGCTAAATTAGTTTTCTTCTGCAATCATTCTCTGGCTTCTACATGTATTTGCGGCCTAGTGGAAATCAAGCGTCAGTAAATTTTTAATGCAGCTGTGCGCGTCCGCAGGATTTCATTAAATGCGATACAAGGGGTCATGGTGTGTAAAATTAGTTAAAACTTTCTATTACATTTGTCGTAAGTATGTATTATTTTCCTTTTGATACAAAACCGCAAGCCGTTGCATTTGGACTCCTGTTCAGAAGTTTGATATTAATGCAATAATGCTGAAGGCATTCGACATCTTCTTTAATTCACTGGGACAGCAAGAGCCGTTGATGTATATTTTATTTAACATAAAATTTGTTGTTGTCTTTGAAGGTACATGTAAATAATGTTGTGTTAGGTGGGGCGGCAGTGAACATGTAGGTAGCTCTAGAACATAGACATTTCCTGTCTACCGTTACGTTTGACTAGATGATTACAGGTAGATGTACACATCAGTAAGAATGTCAGGTACGTCCAGGTGCTTCCAACTCACCTCTGACGAGCCTGAAGTGCTGATGGATTTTACTTGTAACTGGCTGGTTTAAAAAAAAAAAAAAAAGGGAAAAAAAAAAATACAAACAGATGCAAAGGTTGCTGATATAGGTCAGACTTAAGAGAGTCTTTAAAAGTTACCGTAAATAGATTGTCGAAGCTGTAAATGGACGCAGAGATGTGGCACAGGGCCCTTTGTTTAAATTCAAGGGAGAATGTATGTACATATATACCTGTAGGCCTGGGCATTGTACGAGTGTTGCAGAGTCTTGCCCAGTTCAGTGGATAGGGGTTTGCAGTTGGACTGGGAGTTCCAAATCTTCACTTAATATATGCCGGCATAAAATGAGGACAACAAAGCAGTTTCCATTCGGACCCTGCTTGTGGTAGAACACCTGCCCCCCAGCGTTGGAATGTATTTCTCGCGGTCAGCATTCCAAGGGCATAGGGATGGAAGAGGCAATGTGGCGCACTGGATTAAGGCAAATATCAAGATAATTTTTGGCAACTTTTTAAAAATCTCTTACATTGCCATGTAGTAATAGCTACATGACTAATAATTCTGTACATGTACGTGTTAGGTCATTCACACTCGATTCCTTGTTTCTCTTCACCGCCTTCTCTTCAGGTCATTTTACTGATGTTGGTAAAATTTTAGGCCAAATAGAGTGAATGACATTATGCTTTTTGTCTTTGGGATTGGAGGATGTACATATATATAGCATTAAATTAATGTGCTGTTTTTCGCCCTTATCATATCTACATGTAAACTGTTAAGATTGGTTTCTCCAAGTTAAATTTTTCCAAGAAACTCAGAAAACCACCCAGCTTTTTGCATCAAAATACCAATCTCTGCTTTGAATTAGGTATATGAATATCACAGGTATTTTGGGTTGAATTTTCACAACAGTACCTTTTGCTTTTGTAGTCTCATTCTTTACTTTGTCATTATATTCTCATTTCTTCACATTACTGTTATATTCTCAATCTTCACATTGCCATTTATATTCTTATTCTTCACATTGTTGTTATATTCTCTTTCTTTACATTGTCATTATATTCTCATTCTTCACATCGTTGTTATATACTAATTCTCCACATGGCCATTTATATTCTCATTCTTCACATTGCCATTTATGTTCTCATTCTTCACATTGCCATTTATGTTCTCATTCTTCACATTGCCATTTATATTCTCATTCTTTACATTGCCATGTATATTCTCATTCATCACATTGCCAAAGGTCAGTAGTATCCCCTGGGGAACTTCGGCTTCTCTCAACCATCAAACTGCCCACGGCCAATGACGTGGAAAAATCCTGGTGTGTGTTGCGTAAAACGGGCATCCTCAATAGTGAACAAACCATTCTGAACCCATGTGGTAGTTGGAGCATACTATATCATACGTAGTGGCCACATGCATCATGGCAGTTCTGATGCATCGGAATAGACAAATGGGATTGGGGAGCTGGACCTCACATTCTGACTGTCCATGTAGTTCTATGTATATTGGTTAAAGATTCTCCTCATATCATACCTTGATGCATTTCACATGGCTGTATGATGGGAACATCAGTGTATGAGCCTGCCTAGGCTCATTTGCCTATACATAAAGGGCAATTGTTGTTCTCTCCTGTTGGCATGTACTTAAGATGTGTTTGGTCGCTAATGAGATCAGTCAGCTTGTTGATGAGATAAGCATTTAAGTCTGAATGTATATAGTCCATCCAGCTACACACTGCACATATGCATCATCAAAGTATGGGACCATCCTTAATAATTTATTTGTTGGGGGTTGCCCAGCCCTGTCAGGAAAAATAAGGGAGGTCAGTAGGGAAATTATTATTTTTTTAACTCTGGCCAGTGAAAAAGGTTATGATTTTTTAAAATCAAAATTTAGAGAGAATTTATATATATGTATATGTATATATATATATATATATATTTAAATTTCTTGAGAGATGCAGTGTTAACATTGTGAGTAGGGCCCCTGCGTTTGTAGGGTTGGTTGGGTTACTCGAACAAATGTAGTTTTCATCATGGCCTGATCGTAGTGTTCATGTATATGTATATTAGTACCAGTATTGTGGTAGAAGAGGAATTGCTCTCTGCTTGGAGTGAGAAATAGAGGGCACACAAAGCTTTAATGTGACAGCCTTTGTCTGATACTGGTGTACAGTGCACTGTATATACATGTATACATCGTAGATATGTAAGCACATGCATGTGAGGGACGTAAATTGTTGTTCTATGCAAGGTCAGATATACCTGTAAACCTCTGAATATCAAGCTCAGTGCAGTGGCTAGCAGGTCTTCACAGTGGAGAGAGCACGCTGTACATGTATGTGGGATATGACAACTGTAGCTGCTGCGATGTGTTCTCACTTCTGTGTCCATGTCCGCACATGTATTATAGTGATGGTAACAAGGCCATTATGACATACTGTTTATGAGTGTAACCGTGAAATTTTGGTAAAAATTTTTCGATGTCATCAAAAATATTGTTTTCCATGTATCTGTATGGCTCCTGTGAGTTTAAACATGTACAGTAACTTGGTATAGTTCAGTGAGCACTACATGTGCATTTTCACGTTTGCCTCCCCCCCCCCCAAAAAAAATAGACTACATGTTCATATTCACATTGTCTTTGTTGTAAAGATTATAACAGAAATTAGGTTAGTGTCAGATTTAGCTTGAAAACTGAATCAGATTGATTAAATCGATAAGAATAGAGGCACACATGTGTGTACATGTACTGTGCATGCACAAATTGATGAAAAGGTTGACAAATTATCAGTAAAATCTACCAAGAAATTCTATTTGAGACTGTTTGCAGTAATTAGTGTGCATGTACAGGTGAGCATCTAAAGTGGGCTAGTAATCCCCTTACCTGTGCAGGTAATGATGGGTGTGTCTGACATACCTGTATACCTGAACCCGGACACTCCATAACCACTCAGTGCTCTACATCATGCATTTTTTTTTTTTTTTTTGTGGATCATTTCTCATGTCTTAAAATAAATCTTGCTTCAGTTTTTCAGAAGTGTATTTTATTACATTTTTTTTACATAAGTACATGTACAGGTATTTCTTTTTGTGCTTGTCATTTTTGTATTCCTCTCAACTGCTTATTGACACACACATATGTGCAGTTTGTATGAATCTTTCATAAGGTGTTCCTGTACAATGAAGAGGACTTTCTGCCCTGCACATCTCTTGCATTACCAGACTCCGGTGCTAACACACGCTAGCACATGCATTTGGTTATGCTTACACAAACATGTATTTTCTTCTCCTCCTTTGAGGATTAAAGAATTACAGGCATTTAAAGCCCTGCTTTTGTTTTCACATGCAATTATGTAAGTTTGGGAGCTAAATATTTGTATGGTATATCAAGTGGAGTCAAGTGGATTTTCATGACTTGTGGTTCGTTCATGGTTTGGTAACCATTGTTATTACAGCAGTAACTCTTCACCACAGATAACATACATGTAAGCAATCACCCAGCTGTACAGCTGTGAGCTTGCTGGGGCATCCCTGCACTCTTGTTTAGTCAAGGTTTCTTACAAAGAGAGGTTTTAATGTTGTTTTGTGATTTAACTGAGATAAAAATTAGTTTTATAGGCGATCTTAAAAACCGTGCTGTTTGCTGTACTGAGATCTTACCAGTTGTCAAACTTCACAGGTGTTTATAAAATCGTTGTGAAATTACAACAGGGTTCTATTGCAGGTTTAGAACTTACCACATTTCACCGATGTCATCGTTGAACCTGGAATTGATGCTGTGTGCTGTGCCTTCAATCTTCATATTTTGCATTTCAAACAGGTTCCTTTATTGAATTGCAATAGTGTTGTTTGCTGCAAAGGGCTGCAGCCGTACAAGTTGTATAAGTTCATGGAACAAAATTTTTGTGGAATTACAATGGTGCTGTTCACTACATACTCTACTGCTGACTTCAGAATCTCCCGGTTCAAAGGTGTGAATATTGGCTGTAATAAGCATGTCAAACCTGATAGTGGTATCTACATATAGATCCCAAGCCATGCTCCTCAGCCTGGGCCAGCCCACGCTGCTGATTGGCTGAGGTCCACTCTCTGACAGCAGCTGATTTCTTCATTGAGGTGCAGTCAGTCAGAAGCTGGTCCCCTACTGGTTGCCATATATCATCTCCTCTGTGTCTTCAAAGACCCAACTTATAAACCCCATATTGGCTGGGTTCATGTGATGTAATTGTCTTAAAAATTGTGTACGATGTTACAGGTAACACATGTAGAGATGTGTATCTGTATTTGAACCACAACACCTGGATATTTGGGGAGAGTTCTGTGGTACATGCATGTTTTAAACCAGTTCAAAATGAAAAACTGAAGTGGAGATTCCATCGGACATGCTCGTTTGTTGACCATTGGTAATTAACATCATGGGCAAGATGGAGAAATATGTGCGGGAAGAAATTTATGAAGAATATCAGAAGTTATGCAGACATACTGCAAGTTACACTTTGATTTTCACTGTGCCCAGCAGAATAAACAGAGGCAAAAACATAGTGGTACTCTGCAATAATTACTTGAAAATATAAAAAAATCTGATTATCAGACTTCACAAAAATGTCTTGTTGGTGGCCAGGCTATAAGGTGTGAGAATTCATCAGAATAAAGCAAAAGGTATCACTTGGAAAAAAAGCTAAATCTTATGTGAAATACAGTACTTACAGGTATGTGTATGATGAGATTATCAGACTTAACAAAAAAAAAAAAAAAAAAAACTCCTTTAAATGACCCTAGATGTGGTGCATTGGTGGATCAGAATTAAGCAAAATGTGTCACTTGGAAAATACCTGAAATTTGAAATACACTACTTGCATGTAAATGTACGGACTTGTTGGTATAGAAATGTGTTACAGATATTTAGGATATTTACCTCGACTAGGGTGCAGTGTAGATGATGTATGTGAGTGTCTGGCGGAGAGCATGTAAACCAGGCCAGCAGACATCAGTGTAACCCTGTCATCTATTGGCTGACCCAAGGTTCAGTACCTTTACCAGCTACATGTAGTACAGGAACAACATTTGGCTTCAGTGCACAAGTTCAGTGTGTTAATGTGTCTGCAAAATTGCTTATTTTTGAAATCCCAGTAATGCAGTTTGTATATATTTACAATCAGTGTTATTCACTGTTCTCATTATCATCCATATTCATTGTTAATTAGAGCCTTTTCAGGAAGATTGGCTTTGCTTCTTGTTTGGATACATGTTATTTAACTGAAAAGATATTTTTGCCATTCATAAAGTATGCAGTGCATTGGGGAAGAGAACACACCTTGCCGCTGAAAAATTAGGGAACCTGACAGGGGCAGTGTTGATGTCATTTTGGGACATGATTTTCTGTGTGAAACTTTTGTTGTATCTGTGTTACAGTAGTTTAGAAATTAATGTTTAGACAACACAAAGCCGGCCTTTTGTCTTGGCATTGACCTTAATATTGTCGGGGTCAAATACAGGCTGTTTTTCACACCGTTTACCGGCGGCCAAGTTAAAAGATGCAGCCAAGCGCCCAAATTAAACGGCTCAAAATGTCCAAATTAAGTGGAGATAAAAGGTAAATCTCACATAAATCAAGGTAGCAAAATGCAACCAGTATACATTGTCCAGTTGCAATGGCCGTGTGTATGTTGTTGTTGTTGTATGCAACTTAATACCTTATTCCATATACATACGTCCTGCTTCGATAACAACGCGTATATTCTGAACCCAGCGCGTGATCTTCAGGTGTGTATGGGAGAGCATTGGACTTCCAGTTCTGTGTGCTGATAGCTTGTTGGATGCATATGTTAATAAGGTTCCAAACCTCTTTTTAAATTTTTGCTAACGCGCGGACAAAAATGAAGTAAAATCGATCGATCAAAAACAACTGGGAAATCCCACTGCAGAAATAGTGCCAGCTGTGTGCACTATCAGAAACACGCTGCGGCCGTTCTCAGTTCTGCTGGCAGTGGTATAAATAGATTTATTACCATAAAAAAGTGGGCGAAAACGAACTACAACCAATTGGATCAAGATCAATAGTTCGGCAGGAGAGACAAAGTCGATATAGAGTTTAATTTATTATGTCCATTGTTTTAATGGATTGTGAAATCAACTTTAGGAAAGATTAAACTTGAAAAAGAAAAGGTGTTGGATTAAAATGCAAGTACTTGATTTGAAACTATCATTAACCAGTTTTCGTTAAACTATTTTTGTTTAAATATTATATAATATGTTAAATGTTAATGTACCAGAACTGATCGCCGTCATATAAGTGAAATATTCTTGAGTACGACGTAAAACACTGATCAAATAAATAAAATAAATAATTTAATCAATTAAACATATCTCAATTTTAATATCCCAAATTAGCCAAAATTCTTCTGCTCTCATTTAGACACCTGAGAGCCTCCACTGTCTGGACAGCCCCTGGACTCTTGGCCCTGACTTTTGAACTGTACTTGACCATGGTTGTGTATACGGTATTAAAATGCAAAATGTGACCTAAGACAGGGCAGTGCCTTGAAGTATGAACCATTGTAGTACAGAGAGGTGATTGTACATGTACTGTAATTCAAAAAGAAAAAAACAAATCACTAAGAAAATACACAGTGTACATACATGTATGTATTTCTTAAAATTACATTTATTTGGCATTGAGATTCCTCTAAGACTGTATGCAGCTTCCACCCACCTGACACTATTCATTACCTGTCAACAACTTGGCTTAGGCCTGCAGGTAACTACCCTGAGGCTCAGGTGAGGTACAGCTGAGGTACATGTAAGCTCTGTGAACCAGAAAACCTGCCTGTTTCAGGAGTCTGCCCAAGCCCCTCAAGGGGGTTGAACTCTGAACTGAAGATGCGCTAAAGAAGGGCCCTCAGAGCATAATGAACTTACATATACAAGCACAGCGGCTTATGCATTGCATACATGTAATTGTAGACTTAGTACGTGTGTATTATATACATCAAGCTTTTCACTGCCTAAGCTATTGTCAGGGAAAACAATTAGCCCTAGAGAAGTGGTGGATTCACATCCACATACTTCATGTACATGTGTTATATGCAGATGTGTTTCATAATGGCCTACTTTCATTTGATCTTGATTAGATAGACATGGAAATGTCTATTCTTGTAAATCCACTTCGGAACTTTTGAAATCATTAGTTAATACAACAGTTGCAAACTGTAAATGTAGATGTCAACTGGTACGTCACTGACATTCCTGACTTGCACCTGCCACACTGATGATTACCTGTAGATTTGCTGATCTAGGCAGTTTATTTACCTTGTGCTGGCATTTAAAGAACACAGGCTGTGCATGGGCAGACTGGCACAGTTTACATTCAGGTTAAATGGGTATGGGTGTGTGCGTGATTGGATACAGGTATGCCCACTGAATTTGCAGTCTAAGGAACGACTGGACTGCAGCTGTGGAGCCTGTTGTAATGCAGCAGAGGTGTGGTCGTGCTCTGTGTTAATTAGAATTACAGGTGTTGAAAGTAGTGAAATAAGCCAGTTTGACCTCAACAGTGTGTGTGACAGGATACAGTACGTCTGAAATGTACATGTACGCCTTCTTTTACACGCGTCAATTTGCATGCAGGCCTTCTGTGCTGGATTTCAACGTCTCTACCCTCATTTTCACATGCAAAATGTACATTGTACAAGCTTGATAAGCTTTTCTTACCACATGTACATGTACTTTCATGTGCTTAGGAAGCAAATACTTATATTACGGCATTCTTCAAGTGTGCTTTAATAATGTCAATAATGTAATAATAACCATACCCATGTATGACAGCTTATGTGCACAAGTGTATATATCTGTACATGGACATGCCATGGAGTTGGAAAGCTGGAAATGTTACAGTGTGAAAGTTTGCAAACTATTCCATCTTGTCATGGCTGTTAAGATCAATGCATGTACAGATTCGTCATGCAAAACGAAAGTCTCCAGCTACATGCATGTACACATCCGTCATGCAAAATGAAAGTCTCCAGCTACATGCATGTACACATCCGTCATGCAAAACGAAAGTCTCCAGCTACATTCATGTACACATTGGTCATGCAAAACGAAAGTCTCCAGCTACATGTATGTACCTATTGGTCATGCAAAACGAAAGTCTCCAGCTACATGCATGTATCCAGTCGGCTCTGATAAAGAGTAATAATGTCACAAACCATGTACATGTGTATGTGAAAATTTCCGCTAACTAGGGCTACCAGTGCCATGTTACATAGCTGAGATATAACCTCCTAGGTGGCCTAGTGGTTAGAGCGTCCTCCTCAGAGTCGAAACATCCAGGATTAATTCCAGGTCACATCATATCAAAGACTTTGAAACTGGCACTTGTTGCTGTCTCACTTGGTGCCCTGTATTGAGAGGTTAGAGCAAGGAAACTGGTCTGGTTTGCCTCGTGTTAGTGTAATGTCACTGGGTCGGGTGTCATGTCTGGTGTCTTCGGCATGGTGATCCAGTGGCGACAGCGTTTTGGTGGAATAGACAGTATATATACATGTACATTCTAAGGACATCAAATAACTGAAAACGGTTGAGTATGAGGTAAAACCCACACATGCATACATAGGAGGGAAACAGGTAGATACTTGTACAAGGTTACACACATATCCTTGCCATGGGAATGATGCAGTTTGATACATGAAGTTTGTTCCTTGTTCTCCATTAATTTCTTTATCATGTTTAGGCTGTTTTGAATGACTCACCTGTATTGTTACCTTTGTCTATTTTCAGGACCCAGCTGGTATCTTTGACCTCATTGAAGTGGTAGGCAATGGCACCTATGGACAAGTATACAAGGTAACGCAAGATCTGATATTCTAGTGGTGAGATCATATGTCTGTCAGCAGCATATCAGAGGTCAAGTGTACAAGGTAACACAAGATCTGATATTCTAGTGGTGAGATCATATGTGTGTAAGCAGCATATCAGAGGTCAAGTGTACAGGGTAACACAAGATGTGATATTCTTGTGGTGAGATCATATGTGTGTCAGCAGCAGATCAGAGGTCAAGTGTACAGGGTAACACAAGATGTGATATTCTAGTGGTGAGATCATATGTGTGTCAGCAGCAGATCAGAGGTCAAGTGTACAGGGTAACACAAGATCTGATATTCTTGTGGTGAGATCATATGTGTGTCAGCAGCAGATCAGAGGTCAAGTGTACAAGGTACAACACATGATCTGATATTCTTGTGGTGAGATCATACGTGTGTCAGCAGTAGATCAGAGGTCAAGTGTACAGGGTAATACAAGATCTGATATTCTAGTGGTGAGATCATATGTGTGTCAGCAGCAGATCAGAGGCCAGGTGTATAAGGTAACACAAGATCTGATATTCTAGTGGTGAGATCACATGTCTGTCAGCAGCAGATCAGAGGTCAAGCGTACAAGGTACAACACAAAATCTGATATTCTAGTGGTGAGATCATATGTGTGTCAGCAACAGATCAGAGATCAGTAAATGACCAAAAATTTCATTCCAAAGTTGCATATACAAAAAGCAGGTAAATGTTGTAAAACATCACCTGAATTTACAGCAGTATATCCTCTCAGCTGTACCTTCCAAACAAACCTCTGAAGACCTTCCTAATTTCAAAGTAACTCACATAATGAGGTAAAATGTGAAACCACTATAAGTCGTCTCAAGTGCCACCTATAAAATTACACTATTAGAAGCACATGAAAAGCCTTAAAATTATACCATTGATGTCAGCACATAAGTTTTCCTGATGAGAAATGAACAGACCTCTCAGAAAAAAAAATTATATATATAAAATATATATATAAGTGAGATGAATCAGTCAGAATTGAGCACCTGAAAAAAAGCAGACCTTCAGGTGAAACACGTGTGTACAGCATGTAAAATTCCTCTGTTTTTTACCTTCTTTGTCAGGGCCGGCACACCAAAACTGGGCAGTTGGCTGCTATCAAGGTGATGAGTGTGACAGAGGTAGGTCTACTGACATTTGATCCCGTAAACTTGTTTTTAAATCCATGTCATTAAGATTGTTGATCAAAGCCATCTTGGCTTTGTTCTTCAGACGTGTAACAATTCCAGCTTGGCATTCACTGCGACAGCGTGAAAGAAATTCCATGTCGTATTGCCCACAGTGCCCCATGCTGAAAGAGGAGATGGTAAAGTTTACCGACTGAACGACAAGCAGACAGATGGCTCAAGAGAAAGTGCAACGGCTTGTCGCAGGAAATTTATGTTTTCCTGGACTATAGTTTGTACGGTGCCCACTACATTCTGACATGTCTGATAAGACATAAATCTATTGTAAAAAAAATATGTTGGTAGTATTTTGACGCCGAATGTAATTCTGTTTATTTCGTGCAGATATGCTGCTTACAGTTCCCTCCAGTTTTATGTCGTTAGTGTTGTCTGTTTTTAATGAGTTTTTGGGGGGGGGGGGTAGGGAGGAGCTTATTACTATCTTACAATCTGTCTTATGCATATGCCATTGACTCTTGTAGGATGAAGAGGAAGAAATCAAATTAGAAATAAATGTTTTGAAAAAGGTATGTATTTAAAAAAGGTAAGGCAATGCTCATAAAACAGTTTGTGATGGTTATTTGTAAACATGGTTTTCGGTGTCTTTATATTTGAAATGAAATTCTTGAATTACGGGTGTAAAACTCTAATCCAGTAAATACATGTATGTCAAAGTGTCCACGCCTATAGATTAATGCTCTCTAGCTTCCAGTGTCATTAGTTTCACCACTCTGTAGCAGAATGGGATTTTATTTCCTACATGTCTTATTTCCAGACAATTGTTTTCTCTTTGCATGTTTCAGTATTCTCACCACCGTAATATAGCCACCTACTATGGCGCTTTCATCAAGAAAAGTCCGCCAGGAAAAGATGATCAGCTATGGGTACGTGAAGGAAGATGTGATCAGCCATCATTGGATTATGAAAAACTTTGACCGTAGAGTATTAGAATGTTACCAGACAATGCAGCACTGCTCAGAAAAAAATCTGAGGGGACCTCACGAATGTGATTGATATGAGTTAAAGTCCAGCTCATGCTGGCTTCCTCTTTGCTGGTACATGGGAAGGTCTGCCAGTAAACTACGGACGGTCATGGGTCCAGCACAGTACTCCACAGTTATGAACCACATGGTTTTAAACCATAAAGTGCTGCGGAATATTTTGGATATTAGCTGTGCAGCATTGTTGTGTAAGCCTGCAGTTTGGAGTGCAGCATTGTTTCTAGCGTTGTAGTACCAAGTTAGGATCGTTCTCATCACTGTCATATGGTTATATTTTTATGTACTGTCTAGGTGCATAAAAATTTAGACGTTGATGTGCTGGTTATCAGTACGTATAAAACAAAAGTATGCTTCTACAGGGTTAGAAATAGTAGATTTGCCAATTATTGATATCGCATAGTGATGTTTCTTGAATCCATTTTAATGCTAGTTGAATTCCAAAAAAATTGATACGTACCAAAAGCAGATTATACAGTGTTCATGTTAATATCAGTCCAAGAGTGTTTATGTCTTAATATGAAGTTTTTGTTTCAAACAATCAGATATGTCAAAGGTACATACATGTGTTACTTGATATGTTATTATCAAGTATGATATGTTATTAGCTCATACCTCATATCCAATGCTATGCCTGGGTAGGGTCATACCAAAACCTTCGAAAATGGTACTTGTTCCTGCCTCGCTTGATGCTCAGCATTGAGAAATTAGAGCAAGGAAACAGAACTGGTCAACCCCGGTGTCAGTATAATGTTACTAGGTGGGGTGTCATGTCTGGTGTCCGTGGCATAATGCTCCAGTGGCGACAGCACTTTGGCGGCATGGATTCATCCCTCCACAAGAAGACACACTATATGCACACACCAGAAGGACTGCTCATTATATGAAATATTGTGAAGTATGATGTTAAACCCCAAGTACTCACTCACTCATATCCAATGCTCTCTCTTTCCACTAGCTTGTCATGGAGTTCTGTGGGGCAGGCTCAGTTACTGATCTGGTCAAAGGTAAGATAAACCCACTTAACAACTGTGGATAATGTTAATGAGTTCAAGTCCATGGATAGTCAACTTTGTTTGGTTGCCGTATCTTAGGCACACACTCGAGTGTGATGTGACAGTTTTACAGTAGGTTCAGCTGTACATGTTCTTTTTTCCAAAGACAGAACAGCTGAAGATTCAAAAAATTGAATGTTTAGTTAACATTTACATGTCGGTCCTCAATGTTAATAGATAAAAGTTTAATTCCTTTTCACATAACCAGTGGTAATGACACTTTTCGCACTTGTAAGCTCTGTTTTGAATATTAGACAAAAATAAACAAACCACCAGCTGTTTAAGAATCAATAATTGTGAACTGTTCGCGTTGATTTTGTATATCTTTTACATTGAGATTTTCAGGTGTAGTAATTCATGTAAAGTTTTCGTCTTTTTTTTTTTTCCAAAATTGTGACGAACATGTGCATGGTTAATACCTGAATTATGTATTATCTTTCAGCCACCAAAGGAAACAGTCTCAAAGAAGAGTGGATTGCGTACATATGTAGGGAAATATTAAGGGTAGGTTGACATTGATGTGTACAGAACGTTGAAGAATTTGATTGTATATTAAAAACCTCGCATCTACCAAGAAATTGCCTGTGATAAAAATAAACATGTTAGCGACAGTTCATTTAAAGTGTCAGTTCAAGCAGTTATATGTTAAACTTATTTTTACCTCTGATGATATTGCATTACTTGCAAATGGTATGTATTATGTTCATGCAATGGGTTATCCTACATGGTGTTTATTATTCAGTTTGTGAAATTTTTATTAATTTCCATGTATGTTCTGTTGTTGCAGGGTCTGGCACATTTGCATGCCAACAAAGTCATCCACCGAGACATTAAGGGTCAGAATGTGCTACTGACGGACAACGCAGAGGTCAAACTAGGTACAAGTTTCCAAACTTATGCCATCTCTGTATTGTGTAATAATCTTATCTCACGCAAATCTTCAGAGAAGTGCTACATGTATAGACGGAAATCTGGATGTTTAGCTCTGACAACATTGTTTCTACACAAGGCTTTTGGGGGGCAGAGAGTCACATCCGGCTCTCGGTTTTTCTGCTTTTTCTCCAAGTCAGATACTCGGCAAAAGGAAGTGGCCTCCTCCAGACGCTTCTTTTCCCGTGACTCATGTATTCTGTAACATTGTCATATAGATCTGGAGTGGTTATGTTATCAAATTCAGCGCCATATCTTTTAGTAATTGGGTTACATTGTCTAACATAATTTTCTTTTTTGCTTTGCAGTGGACTTTGGTGTTAGTGCACAATTAGACAAGACCATAGGTAGAAGAAACACATTTATAGGCACTCCATATTGGTGAGTTACTCTTAGCTGGCTGTTTCTCTTCTCCCTTTACACAAGACATGTAACATCTTCCTCTGGCAGATGTGAGAGGTCACAGACCCGAATATAGTTCTCAGTGGTTAGACTCCTGCCTGAAGTCAGGAAATTTGTTAGGTACCTAGCAAGGGGTGACTGTTAGCTCAGAGCATTTTTGTTCCTGCCGACGAACCTGGTGACTGTCAAAGAGGAGAAAAATTAATGTGATCAGCATAAATCAAGTAATGAGTAAAGGATTTTATTGTCAGGTAGGGAACAGTTCACTTCACCCATGGACAAGACAGTGAAATATTCCCAACACCAGTGAAATAAGCCAGTAAATTGTAATTAAATAATTGTAGCTATGTTTGTTAAAGCATGCATGTAAAATGTTAACAAAATCTGAGTGTGTGAAAAGGGTTGAGTATTAGCAGCTTAACAGATTGTTGTTGTTGACATGTAAGTTTCCCCGTTGTGTCGTGTTCCAGGATGGCCCCAGAAGTAATCGCCTGTGACGAGAATCCGGATGCCACATACGACAACAGAGTACGAACACCATTTATAGTTCAATAAAGCCAAAATTACCTGTTTATAATTGCATTGATTGTTAGAAAAAAATCAGTTAATGTATGAGTTATATATTATTTTTCATACGATATTACTTGTTTAACTTTTTAAGGAAAAGCTCACTTTAGCCATTAAGAAAGTATTAACCTGTGTGGTGTAGTACATAAATAGCAACAAATGAATTACCACAATTTTGTCATTATCTGCTAGTCTGCTAATGTCTATCCCTGTGTTCCGTGTTTCAGAGTGACTTGTGGTCATTAGGTATAACTGCAATAGAAATGGCGGAGGGAAAACCTCGTGAGTATCAGTAGGAGGTGTTGAAACAGCTGATATACTCATTTAGGCATAGATTGATACTAACTTGACCATTGGGTATACTGGAACGAGGCTTTAGACATAGGACTTTCTGCCGTGAACCTTTCTTTGTGTAGACTGTAACTTTATGGAGAGGACAACAAAACTTTTGGAATGAACACAAAAGCAGAACAAGAATTGTGGATACTGCTTCACACTTGTTCAGAATCTTTGTGTGTGGGTTCTGTTATAACGACGAATAATTACAATGATGATTACGTAAGTGCCTTAGTGGCAACGGGGGTTGGGCCGTACGGCAAGTTGACCAAGTTGCCTCTCGCCAATGCAATTGCTTTGTGTTCAAGCCCAGCTGACGCTGGCTTCCCCTCAGATTGTACGTGGGAAGGTCCGCCAGCAAATGCGGATGATCATGGGTTTTCCCAGGGCACTGCCAGGTTTCCTCCCACCATGATGCTGGCTGCTGCATAAATGAAATGTTCTTGAGTACGGTGTAAAATGCCAATCTAATAAATAAATAAAAGAGATAAATAAATAATAATAATAATGTAAATTTCTCCCCATGGCTATCTTGAAAAACATCTCTGCAAGAAGATGGAAAGCTTGAGAAGATGGAAACTTTGTGATACCTTGAAGAGATTAACATGGTGACGCCTTTGAGTCACTCATTATGACAAGAATGGTGTATTTTGTTGTTGCAGCGCTCTGTGATATGCACCCAATGAGAGCCTTGTTCCTTATCCCACGGAACCCACCGCCCAGACTTAAGTCTTCAAAGTGGTGAGTCGCACAGGTTTTTGATGAACCAAGGGGAATAACTCTTGTAGACTTGTGTCAAAAACATAATCAAAACAAGTAGACATGGTTTTGCTTTAATAAAGGTAAAATGTAGAGAAAAAAAAAGACAGTGCACATCTCGGTGTCTCAACTCGTATTTAGCGACCAAGATACTTGTGTCCTTCAGAATCAAACTTACATTTCCAGTCATATACTCTGATACAGATGTGTAGAATGTTTTGGATCCCTGTTTTGAACAAAATGGCTCACCAAGTCTTTTCTCATGTGGCTTTGCACAGTTGTAGTGATGTTCCTTGCCGGTCCTTTCCATTCGGAAGTTAACTGCGTATCTTACTTGTTTCTCTGTGTATATGTGTTAAGTTGTTATAACGATCTTCAGTGCTGACATTGTGAAAATGAAACTCTGTATAATTAGCAACACATTTGGTAACTATGTAGCACTTCTGTTGTGTCAGTTAGTGATTGTGTAGCACACTTGGTGACTGTAGCACAATGGTAGCTTTTTTGTGTCATTTTTTGTAGCACGTTTGGTAACTTTGTAGCACATGTGGTAATTTTCTAGCACATGGTAACTTATTGTAGCACTGTAGCAAATTTTAGTGATTTTCAGGTCACTTTTAAAAAAATGGAATTCTACATGTAGCATATTCCATAACTTTACAGCACAGTCAGTAAACGTGATACAGTGTGTACTTTTTATTAGTTGTGGTACAATAGATGGTCTTTGTTGAAATATTTATTTTGATTTCATTTTTTATTCTGCTCTCACTCTCTCCTTACCTGTGCTGCATCTTGGAATGTGTTAAGAGAAAAACATCTAGGGACACTGTAATTTGTAACTCTATCAGGTGAAAGATTAATTTTGAAATTTCAATATTGCCTGCAGAATTACTTCTTGAAATTAAAATGTGTATGAAATATGCACATTGAGTACCTGGGCAGGATTATAACTTTTCCCTTCACTGTCTCCAGATGTGGTTTAATATCTCTTTGTAAAGGGAAACAAATCTGTAACTCGTGAAACAGAGTGGTCTCTACATACAAGAATAATAATACCAGTTATTTCCCCAACCTAAAAAAGTCCCCATGAATATCCACACATGTAGCTGGCATTTTTATTCAAGTAGAGAGAGGGCCCTACTGTTTTATGAGTGACAAGATTTGCCTCCTTTCGTAGGAAGCTGAAGAACCCCATTCAGTCATATTTCTGTTTATATAATTGTTTAGTTTTTCATGTTTAGTTCGAAGAGTTACAATGAAAAGTGTCACTATTTGCTTGCATGTGGCTGCAGATATGTCCCAGTGAATACCGATTACCCTTGCATTTCTTTCAGGTTTCAAAAAGAACTTAATAGGTTTGTAAAAGTGGCATTCGTTTTTGGGATATGTTCCGTTTTGCACGCTTTTTGTTCGTGAAAAAAAAAAAAAGAAAGAAAGATATTAAACCAAGAAAGAAATAATGATCTTTGGTATGCAAGTACTGTAGATTATGTAACTCTCCACTTGTGTTCTTAAACCCACCTGCTGTTTGCCTTCAGTAATTAGGTTTCATTTCATTTCCTCATAAATTTATGTTTTAAAAGTTAAGTGTGCTGCTGCTGTTGTTGTTAGCATTTTGGTCCTTCTTCCATTTTCACAAACCCACTATTGCATTTAATCACTGGTTCAAAAAGTATCTTTTTTTCTGAGTTTTTGGACCAGCACTATTTAGATACATGTACTTGTAGATTTCTTTATAATTGCATGTTTAGTATTCAGATTTTGTTTAACATCGAAGTCTCTTAAATGTATCTTAAATCTTCACCCTCTGGACATGAACTGCTTGTGTCTTTGTGATATGCTAGTTTTGTGACTCTGTGAAAATATACATTATTATGGCAGCATAATTCAACATTTTTCTGAGCTTCAAAGCATTCAAAACCTGCTTCCTTAATGCTGTTTGTTGTTTTCCCAAAAAGCCCGGAATTTTTACAAAAATTGAAAACTAACAGCTCAGCTATATTTCATATTTAGTCATATTAATCAGGTTGTACGAAATGTACTCAGCTTTCAGCTTAGCTAAATTCTCGCTATCCCATTCCTACTCAGTATTCAGTCTTTCACGTTTTGACTTTAAATGATGTTTAATGATTTTAAAATTCTAACATAGTTTAAGATTTAGTAATGTCATTATGGGTTTCTGGTATCTTTGCAGTTTTTTTTTAGGGGGGGGGGTCAGAAAAAAGATCACTTGGAAGAACTTTTTAAAGTTCCTCAGTCATACATTTTCGCACACTTTTCTGTGGGAGTTAAGAAATTGATACTGTGACTCTTTTGCGTTGAAGGGTGTAAAGGTTCATATCCATGTTAGTACTTAACCTGTGGGCAGGGAAATTTTAAAACTGAATGTCCAGGAATTTATACGTGTGGGTAGTAAAATGGGCATAACAGTAGAAGTAATTGTAGGTGGTGTTCAAATTAAATGGGGGTTAATGGTTGTTGACATACCCAGGTGTTAGCTCATTGGGTTTAGTTCTGTTTGTCATAATGGTTTTCGGGTCGACATGCATGAAGGTTAACTCACCCTGCAACTGCGAAAAGGCGGCATCGTGCGCATATACATGCACTCTGGATATGCAAATTTTTGCATTTCAACTAAACTTGGCGCAAGCAAAGCTGTGACTTTTATTATATGGCAGAAATTGTGTTTGCGGAAAAGGTTCAGCTTTTTACAGGTGTTGTACCAGTTTGTGACTGACTTTTGCATGTCCGCTCGCTGCACAGAGTTGACTCTATACTAGGTTGATGCTTATACATACATGAAACAGTTTTTGACTGACCTACAGTTTGGAAGGTTCACAAGGTTGTGTGGTGATAGCATAGCATTCAGTGAGGCAGCATAAGAAAAATGCTCTGTTGGAGTTGTCAGCATTCTGTTACAAAGAGACACCTCGTAATATGACCAAGTTTATGTTGAAAGCTAGATTAGACTGCAAACAAACTAAATATGCAAAATAATGACTTGTCCTTGCCTTCGTTGCCATCTTTCTCCTCTCTTGTTAAATCGTTCTGCGCGTGTGAAAGAGTTCATGACTTACGTTTCTACTAATCAGAACAACAGTAGATGGTTCGTTCTTTGGTTTCTTTTGGGTTTGTTTTTTTGTGTTTTTTTCCAAACAGGCATATCAGTATACAAAGTCTCATGCGCAGTTAACATTTGAGAAACTGTATGCACATCATAACGGAGAAGTCAGCAGTTTTATTGAATTCTAAGCATTGAGACAGTTAAAGTTGTGTGTAACATAGTTGTTGACCTGCCTCTGGTGTGATGGGAAGACATTTGCCAGTGATGTTTTTTGCTGTTAGTAACTAATGAAGTATTCAAATTTAGATTATTTTGCTCTTGTTCTGATCAAGTCAGTTCAAGGATCATTGAATTTCATGTCATCATTAAAGGTCTTAAAAATTTTAAACTCTGTTGCCTATGATACCTTGAAAAAAATTTTTTAAAAGTTGTGATTTTCAGTCAGGGTCAGCTGTTGAAACATGGTGCATTTAATTTTTAACTCTAACATTTTTGTAACAACACAATATTTCTCATCCTAGAACTATGTGTACACCTCATTCCATAATTTAAACTTTTTTGAAAATTCACCTTTTAAAGTGCCGCTTGTCTCCTCTGTAGTTTTGCTGGTTTGATATTTTTGAATAATTGTTAAATAAAACTAACTGTCACAAAAGTTAAGCATCGCAGGATAAAGATATGTTACATGTGAGCTTACACATCATGCAGTTATACATTGGTTTTTGTCTCTTTAGACTCAGAAGAATTTATCTACTGTATACTTGAAAACATCCCTTCACGTTTGACACTGTAAATTTCATGGAAGCGAAAAAAGTTAAAAAAAATTCATGCACAACTGCAGCCTGTACGACTTGATATGTCCTTTCTTTCAGGCATATATTTTCAGTATCAGGGCAGGGGAGTTCAAAATGTTAATTTCTTAGTATTCTCTACTTCAGGGTGGCATTAACTTCATTCTGCTATACCTGATACATTATCACTAGCACTTGAACCTTTTCGTTGTTGCACACAGTTGCAAGTTGTTACCATGGTGACTCTGTACAGAATTCTGGAATTTAGTCACATGACACAAGTAGCCCCTCCTTTCCACTAATTTGATGTAATAAGCTAGGAACATAGTAGTGAAAAGTCTTTGCTTACTTCAATGTATGTACGTTTTAGATGTTGTTTTTTTTTTTTCTCTTCGAAGAGCCAAAAGGCAAAGATAAAAAAGACAGGAAAAACAATTCATCAACAGAATATGACAAGAACCTTTTGCTGATTTGTCTGTTTTTAGGTCTCCGAAATTCCACAGTTTTGTCGAAGCCTGTCTCATCAAGGATTACACATCGAGACCCAACACAGAACAGCTCCTGAAGCATCAGTTCATTAGGGACCAACCGACGGAGAGACAAGTCCGTATACAGCTCAAAGACCACATCGACAGACACAAGAAAAACAAGAAGCGTGAGTTCATGTTACAAGCAAATTTGGACGTTGAACTGTTTCATAGCTGGGAATGGGTCATGGCTTAGTGGTTTAATTGTGGTTGTTGTGATTTGCAAGTACGCGTGAGGTACAGGTTCAAACCTGGCAGGGGACAGGGAATTTGTGCACTACCCAACTCTCACAGTTCATGGGGCCTTGGTAACATTAGGCTGTCAACCATGTCCATATGATGTGCTCAAAGAATACAGATGCTGATGATTATTTTAATAAAACTTTAACCAGGAAATGAAATGAAAATCCTACATTCCAAACAAACCTCTAAACACCTCTTCAAGATCAAGTCAACATTCAGACAGATCATTTAGCATATGTTAATCACGTAAAGCACATTTACACTGTACTTAAGAATCATTTATGAAAGGCTTTGCCCTGTTTGGTGATATGATGATTGATTTTTCTTGTAGCTGACGATCATGAAACAGATTATGAGATATATGAAGGAAGTGAAAATGAGGAGGAGGACGATTCTGCATTGGCAGGAGAGCCCAGGTAAATGGGAAGAACTCAGTATTGCGAGAAAGTTGATGAACAGTTCACCATCTTTCGCAAAAAAAAATCTGTCCTTAGTGAAATCAGTGTGTCCTTATCACTCTTTATGCACCTGTCAGTGAAGATAAGTTATATAAGGCTGATGTCTCTTTGTGGGTATGACCTTCATCACCTAATGGGAAAATATTTTGTGTAGACAAAGAGTAAGTCTCCTGTGGTAATCAACGGTATGAAACTCCCCAGTTTTGTGGTTGGCATTATTTTGTGGCACAGTGCCTTCAAAGGTGTGCTCTTATCTCTTTTTGTTTTGGTATTAATTCTGAACTTACCTAAATCAATAATCTTTTATTATGTCATACTTTGTGGGGAGTGTTTTGTGTAAAGAGCTCCCACAATAAGCAAGGAAATCTTCTGAAACTTGAGCTTTTTGGGCTCCAGACTTCAAAAATATGTGTACCACCAGCAATTTGTTCTGTAAATACTTTTTTTTTCAGCAGTATACATGCTTCCCACCCTCTTTCAAATAATACCCTCCTTTTAAGAAGGACATGGTTATTCTATATGCTTGTATTTGATCATTTTTAATCATGCTTTCAGTTCAATACTGCAAATACCAGGCGAGTCCACCCTCAAGAGAAACTTCCAGCGTATCCAGGAAGGCGAGGGTCGTCGTCGCCATGGTAATCAAAAGCAGGCTTCGCCTCATCATCAAAAACACAAGTCACGCCCGCAGTCCTCCCACCAGCAACAACAACAACGACCACATTCTAGTCACCAACAGCAACCCCCACCACAGCAGCAACAACAACAACATCAGAAGGTGTCCATGGACCCAGGTGCTGCAAACCCTAAACAGTTTCCTCTACAATCAAGACTGATAGGTGGGAAATATGTTGTAAAGTCCATTAGCCACCTAGATAATATATTCATCACTGCGTATTTATAAAAAATACGAAAACTGTTATAAATGCGCATTTACGACGCTGAATAAAAAGTTTTGTCTTTGTCAAACCAGAACTTTATTGTACTAAATGATTTGAGATTTGCATGTTATGGTATAGGGGATTTAACTACAGCTGTACTTGGCAGAAATAATGCTACCATAGCACTTTTACATGTTACGTTTCGAACTTCAAAGCGAACTGTCTGCACCATCAAAGATGTGGCTTTGACCAATAGATCAGAATTCTGTATGTTATTGTAAAATGGCTATTATGTCACTGTTATGTGGTTGATTGATATGATCGATATAATTGATATCTTTCCAGTTTGGAGGATGCTTTAACGTCCTCGAATTCAGCACGCAGTCATTATCATTTACTCTCCAGTTTTCTGATTCTGTAAATTAGACAAATTTTATAGGAGAAAGATTGGGTGTGGAAAAATGCAAAAGAAGTTTAACATACATGTATGCACCTACATAGAATGTAAAAAATAAGCAAATTATGTTCCATTTCTTTGAGCCAAGCAACCTTTTGTATACTAATTTATTTATTTGATTGGCCTTCTACACCAAACTCAAGAACTGCTCACCTGTATGACATAAGCTGGGGTTTATTGGTGACGGAAGCCAATGTAAGGTGTCAACAACTGCCATTTATCTATTGCCCAACAAAAAGACATAAAATTTCATCTTAAATTTGAATACAATGTTTTGCATTGTTTGTCGACAGTGTTACCAACTCCTAAGAACCACCATGGAGCAGAAGGGGCCCATGGGGAGGCCAAGAACCAGGGGCTCCTGCGGGGAATGGAGCGGAGAAAACCAGAGGTGAGGATGCGGGCCTTAGGCCAAAACTGCAAAGAGATTTACAGGGTCAAGTGTTCCAAGAACATAGTTCTAAATAGCAAGTATAGACAAAGGTTTTTCTGGCCACTTTCGTCGTTGTGGTAACCACAACAAGAAATATTGGAAAATAGAGTTTCAGACAAATTTTATATTGAGTTTTCTTGAAATCAACTCAGTTTTTGATACTTTGGTGATGAAAATATATTGATTTCTGATTTTTTTCAAAGTGAGCCTCTAAAAAGGAATGGGCTAGAGAAACCCGACAAATCACAAATACTGTGTTCATTGCACACTTCTTTCTTTCTCTGCATGGTCCAATAAATTTTTAAGTGCTGAGGCAAGTAGGAGCCTGATGGTGGGAGTTCTTTGTATCCACTCTGTGACAGGGTATTTTTTCAGATTTGTGTTAATAAGTGGTTGATGACACCGTCTTGTGTAGTCTTACATAAAGTTTGCTAGAAACCATGTGTCTCCATTCACCTTCAAACAGTATGACATAGAATTCAGGATCCTGGGCAGTGTTTGACATTAGACCAGAAAAAGAAATATCATTCTTCTAAGTATTGTCAGTGTGTTTGATTCTTAAAGGGATCCTGGAAAGGGCAAAGTGTATTATTTCACTGAATAACCCTTGATAGATAATAAGTAATTATTATTATTCACGATGATTTTGTAGGAACTGGACGTGTTAGCTGCTCAGCTGAACGACCTTGCTGCGGAGGGGGCACAGACGAATGACGCAGACGATGAGGATGGTGAGGAGGAAGAAGAGGAGAGCGCTGTTACCAGAGACGGGACATTGCTGGCGTCAGAACCAGCCAGGCCTTTGTGAGTAACAGTCAATGTTTCACATCACTTCAAAGCATTTAGCCCAGGTTCTGCTGGCTTCCTCTCTGGGCCATACATGGGAAGGTCTGCCAGCAACCTGTGGATGGTCATAGGTTCGTAATGCTGGCTGCTGTCATATTAGTGAAATATTATTGAGTACAGCTTTAAAACATCATTAAGTGAACAAATCATTTCAAAGCTTGGTTTAGTGGTCTTGAGTTTTTCGCTTGAAACTAAATGTTATTGAACAAGGTCAAGCCTAATTCGACCAGAAATTGTAGTTGCATAAGATCCATATTTTGGATTCCCAAGCTCCTGAGCAGTCAATGACATTTGTGGGAAAACAGTTGTCGTTGTATATTTGTTGAAGTTCACTTGTCTTCCGCTGATATGATCTGTAACTCTGTGCGACACATGTGAGAAAATTCTTCAGTAACTTGCCATACGTAAGTCATTTCCTGTGGTGCTCAGGTTTCCTTCAGTTAACTTCAGTCACTGACTGCATTGGTTCAAGTGAACTTTTTGTTTAATTTTGTGATAAACATCGTTTAAATAAATAAATATCACGGCCATTTTTTTTTTACTGTCCTCTTTATTTTTAGATTATGGACCTTAGCTGTGTAAGAAGAAATGCTTATCAGTATTCCTTTGATAACCAGAAAATTGTTGTGCGCTGAGTAGTCCAAGTCGTTACCAAAATGTTGACCACACTGCATTGGTCAAGAAGTTTCAGCCCCCAAACTCTGGCTGCATGGTTAATTCGATTTCCTTTCAATCACTAGGCCACACACGATATGATTTCACTTCCATTCTGGGACAGGGAATTTTCTGGATTACCCGGCGTCCATTGTTCTCTGTGGATTTGGTCGGGAAACGGGCTCACTGAATATATAGTCAGACCACTAAATATATACCAATGTAGCTACTGTAACTGTAGACCGTTACTGGAGAGTGTTTCCGCAAAGTCGACCAGCTGAGCTTTAAAAATACTTCTGAGAAACAAAAGGAAGCAGAAGTAATATGTCATGAGCATTTTGCCAAGATGCATTTATTTATTTATTCGATTGGTGCTTAACGCTGTACTCAAGAATATTTCACTTATACGACCACGGCCAGCATTATGGTGGAAGGAAACCTAGCAGAGCCCAGAGAAACCCAGGACCATCTGCAGGTTGCTGGCAGACCTTCCCACGCAAGAGCAGGACTTGAACTCACAACAACTGCATTGGGAGGCTTATGGGTCATTGCACTGCGTTAACCCCCCTGCAAAGCTGTACATGGTGAATCATTGCGTTGACGGTACCATTTGTGTTTTCAGGCCAGAAGGTGGCTATAATCAAGACACTCTGGAGACCTTATCCTCTATGGTTATACACGAAGGTATGTGCAAAGTACTACCTTTTTTCATGGATAACATTTAAAAGACAAACTTCAATCTTTATTCTAATTTTAAAGGTGACGTATGTTTTAAACATCTGTATGGCTGTTATTTTTAATGCTTAGGTGCTCACTGTTGCCAGTGTAATCTGCTGTCAGGGTGCTTGACAAGGAGCAGCAAAGGTTCCTGATTCAGTTTCTCATTCAAGGCCTTTTTGGCCTGAGTTGAATTCACGCAGTTTTCACCTTTAGTAGTCTCCACATGTCACATGACCAGAGAGAACACTGATGATTGGCTCTAACCATTTACATGCATGACATCACTTCAAACTCGTGAATAATGATACCTTTACAATTCAAACTTTTCCAAGTGTGAATTCTGTGTGGAAGACAAAAAAAAAAATTGTTGATATTTGCAGATGTAATTTTTTATTAATGACGTGCTCTGTATCTTTGTTGTCATTCTTTTCAGCTGTAGAGTGCAAATACATAAAAACTTTCAAGCACTTTAATTTTCAAACCTGATGGCAATTAGAATTTCCTTAAAGGAGAATGACTCTGTGAACAGTCTTAATGGGTTTCTTTAGTGTATAGGTTTTCTCCTATATAGGGCATGTAGCGCCACTGATTTTCCCTCTTGTCCATTCAGACGCCTCACCTCCGGAACTACCACCCCGTATGAGCACTCAATCCTCACCTGCCTTAGTGCAGACTAAGGATGACGACGATGATAAAACGCTCGTCTTGCGTCGGGTAAGTTAAACCTTTAGCATTTCGGTGTTGTGGGGAAAATTGTTGCTACTTTGCAGGGAAAACTGTCTAAGCATCAAAACACCTTCAGCAATGACAGCATTTTTATAAGCCCGTACTGTGATGCTTGCGAATGGTTTCATCCATGACGCCACAACTGTTGTTCGTTTTCAGGATTTTTTACTTCTATGTGGATCATCACGATTTCCTGACCCTGTGCTTCGGTGCACCTACATTACGTATTTATTATATGTCAGAATTCAAGCATCACAAGATACACTGAATAGCTATAATTAGCCTTGGTTGTGGAAAGTCCTGCAGGTGATGACCACTTGCCTGTTTTAGTGCTATGAAGCATCATTAAATCCGCATGGGAGGTATTGCGTGTCATTGGAGAACAGGGGACATAATCTCTGCAGATCAACTGCAGGAGTTACCTGCTCCTGATAAACTGTGCATTCTGAAACCCAGCAACACCTGTAGGGGCATTTGGGATTACACAGTACATTTAGTTACGTCGTGAAGAACTCTCAAACACTGTTTCAGAAAAGAAAGCAGAAAAGTTTAAACATATATTTAATAATAATTATCAATAATATAACTTATTTATTTGATTATGTTGGAAATAAAGTGTTCAAGAGTTGACTCAGTTGTCTCATCACCAGAGTGGGAACAGTTTGAATTCCCGAGAATCTGTGTGCAATGTCAGATCATGGTTGACAAGATTTTGTCCTCAGCAGTAGGATGTTAATGGAGAAAAACGCTAATTGTGTTGAGATTATATAAACTTTCTATGGTTAATAGAAAACTCTGGTTGCACTATTTTGTCAGATTTGCAGTGAAGCACACCATTTCCTGTTGGGACACTGTGGTGCTTGTATACTGTCTTAGTGTTTCATTAGTGCATGTGCACCAAAAAGTGTGGCATGCTCCAGAAAAGAACAAAAAAGTGTAGATAGCTTTGGACTGCTTGGTTGAACGGGGGAAGGTGTTTTACAAGCTCCTTATTTTTGGGTTTCTTTTCTTGGCTGAAAAATACATGGAGATAGTTCCATTGTGCACAAAATGTGAGTACCGGTGCATATAGGTACAGTGTCCTGTCGGATGTCTCAACCTGATGTATATTCAGTACACCTTACATAACAAACTTTGAATGTCAGTTGCCATGGTTTGTAGGGATTTTCTTTCAGGTATTTGGTTTTTATGATTCTCTCAAATAGTATAATAGAGGTAAATAGCCCTTGGTTTGACTAAAACTGATACTCAAACTGTAATTAATGAATGATTATGACTGATCAAGCTGTATTGAAAAATCACTCAGTTTCAAATTATATTTCCAAAGTACTAAACATATATATGTTTGCGTTCATTTTTTTTTTAAATTAATGAACACTCAAATCATTTCCCTGTGGTCTAAAGATAGGAAATGATTCACTGACTTTTTTAATTCTTTATATATATTACTTTTACATATGAAAATAGTCCTCCTTGAGTTTAATAAAAAAATGTTAAATTGGCCTGAAATTTGCCCTAAAAAGACTGCACATTTACAGGCAAACAAAGGTCATAAAATATTGCTTTGGGTAATGAAACTTGCATTTTTTTTTTTTAGTAGTATATCATCCTATGTTTCAAACAAACCTCAAAACTTTTCCTTACATCAACAGAACTGTCAGAATCAAGTGAAGCGAGTAACTTAGTCACGGATGAAAGGTTATGTTTTGGTAGAAGTATAATGAATCTTGCCTTTTCTTCTGTTACATGGATAAACAGGCCTGTCGCATGGTTATATACATGTAATACAACAATTCGGCCAGATTTGATAAATAAATTGGATTCCAGGAATCTTTTGTTCGTCATATGTTTTCTTTTCTTTATAGCTGGGGGCATATGCTCACTGTTGAAATCATTCAATTTAATACTGAAGAACTACAGAGGATAATGGAAAGACTTCTGATGTCTTCACTTTCTGTCTAACACTGACCTCGTACAATAGAGCCTAATGTTAAAGGCCTAGAATTTTATCTACAAATCTAAGGTTCTTTATCTCTCTTTTGAGAGGTTTGGTATGAAGGCCACTCCGAGCTGATGTGTATTTTGAAGTTTTCTGTTCTAAAACCAGTGGGATAATTGGCATCTCGTTAGCAAAAAGGTCTAGGTTGTTTTTTTAACGAGGTAAGAGTTTTCTCGGGGATTTCGCACGTCCGTGACTAGTCGGTGTCTGCTGAGAACGAGGGCTTGATGTCGAGCTTTGACAATGATTTCCTGAAGAAGGAAGCATATCTGTACACCGCTGACAGTCATAATTACAGAGCTGGCCTCTGCCTAATGTCCAAAGTGACCCAACCATTAGTCGAAAGCCGGAGACGGCACGTTCACGCCGGCTGGGTGACGGGGCATGTGATTTCACTGACGCCCCGCGCACTCTCAGTTGACAGATGGCTACCCACAGACAATGAAAAAACCCCAGCTCTTCTGCTCTAATTTCACCCTGCTTTCTCCAAAAGCATTTAGAGTCATTTTTCCAACCTGAAGCTAGCCGTCTTTAAGATTCCAGCATGTGAGTGGAATCTTGCAGTTGTAGTGTGGAAAATTCTTGACCATGTCCTAAATAGCTATCATTGCTCAGGGGCCTAATATAGTGGGAAATACAGGGGTTCAGGAACGTTAAATCTAAGAGCACCCTATAATCCTTGGGCAGCCATGACAGCTCTATTGGTATCATGCCTTGGTATTTTAACCAGACCATATTACATTGTCTGTTCACATTTTATGATGTCATTAAATCGGTGTTTAGGAGCCCATAAACATTTCTGGAAGACAATAAAATGAAAAGAATAAATTTTTTACACCTTATTTGCTTTGTCTGTCCAGAGTTCCAAAATGGTTAGCACATTGTTCGGTAATCAGGAAACACCATATGTAATTGTATCATCCTGGTTGTAGAATTTTTATTTGACTGCAACTTCCGGTAAGGATTTCTGTTAGTTGTGGTGTGCACTTTGCAGTGTGCTTTGTCAGTAAACCTGACTTTAGGCAGCATTGTCAGATAAAAAGGAAAAAAACCTTAAAATTAGCATGTTTTTATCACCCTCTTACATTTGTGTTTATGTGCACGCAAAATTTTGTGTGTGACGAGGAAATTAAAAGATAAAATTTTGAGTACTCTGAATCTGCCAAAGATGAACATATGTTAAACCTAGGCACAGAAACCAGCCGTCAGCCAAACATGGGCATCGAAACCGCCGTCAGCTAAACAAGGCATGCGGGTCAATAAGTGCAAGGCTCGGCAGTTCTCAAAACAAGGTGTGACACAACCACCTAAGAGGAAACACTGTAAATCCATCAGGAGAGTCCTGTCTCATTCCCATAGGTTTAGTGCCTGGAGACACATTTGGTACATATTCAGACCATTGGGTGGTCATACAAAGCCTTTAGCATGATCTTACAGACGGTCTAATCAGACCATCACGCGACGTTCCATCTACCAATAATGAATTTCCTATTATTGTCCAGACCAACCTATGAGCCTGTGTTCCAAGATGAATTTTCTCACAGCGATCGTTAATTCAGCTCCGTTTACCGTAGGACTGGGCCGCTTTACAGTTTTCTCGGTTGATTACTCCCCTTGATTAAAGCCCAATCTGTCACGGTGAATGCCACTTGACCACTGGCACTGACCCCCCTGTGGGAACTGTAAATTTCCTATAAGTCTGGCAGCCAGTCAAGCCGACCGCTGTTTAGTGGCCAGACAGGCGTATACCAGTGTTATACAGGCTTGGTTGAGAGTTGGGCCACATGTGCCAGGCTGGAAAGAGTTACGCACGGTGCTGCCTGGGTTTGTCCCAAATTTTAGAATAGCCCTTAAAATTCTGGTCAAATTGGTACGTCTGCACAAAATATGTCACATCTTCTAACAAAACAAAAATAAATTGAAACTCTAGACCTGGTTCATAGCTGAATACTTACTGCAGATATGAACTTGTGGAATCACATTCTATTTTTATATTAACTGCTTTACCCTTGAAAAGAAAAAATGTTCATGCTATTTTTGCACTGAAATAAAGAAGGTTGCAGAGAAATATACATGTATGTTTGCATGGGGTACAAGTTAAAATCTTCCCCAGTGTCCGCGTGTGTCTGATAGACAAGGTGCTCAGTTGTATAAACCTGACATCACAATGACACAAGGCTAAGTGGCACATTCTGTGTGATACTGAGAATTATATTTTTCGTCGAAAGTTGTTCGATAGGTTATTTTGGAAGGTAGGGTGATATCTGAGTGCAAAAATGTAAGTTTTAACACTAGAATGAATATTTTATGGGGGCCAAATTGTGTTGCATTAAGCGATGCGAGACATAACATATGCAACTTTACCTCTGTAATTACCCTGATTCCTCATCGTTTTCGCAAATTTCAGTGGCATTTGTGCGGCATTTTTACTTGATTTTGGAGACATAACTACTTTAGTGCGATTGGAAAATTTCACAGCCTCATCAAAAGTATAATTTCATCAGTCTGAGGATAATGATAACCCCAGAATATGTTTGAATAAACATCTTGCGTAAAGTGCAAAGTGGTTTAAGGATAACAGTATATATAACTGTACAGATGCTAGATGTACACGTGTAATAGGCTTGTTAACTCTCGTGGTTTCTGTGATGGCTCCTTTGGGTTGCAGGTTTCATGCAGTTTGATTGCAATTATGAAACACTCAAATAGTCCTTCATTTCAGGCAAATGTTTGACACATTTGTGTGATATTAGCACTGCAGTGCATGAGTCAATATCTGTACAGTTTGTCCTCTGTATTGTACTCGCCTTCGTCTTCAGCCTTTGTACTATGTGTCTGCAGAAATAGATTATCTCCCCGATTTCATTTCGTGGTAATATCAATATCAGTCCAATTGTCTAGGGGTATAATCAACCTATTACTGGCTGGAGGTCCGCTGGTGGGCATGTGGTCAGGGGTATAGACGTATTTCCACATCCGTGTCTTATTACTGTGCAGGTGGTGGCTGGGATGTAGCATTGCTGTGAAATTGAATAATGATGCCCCCAAGTAAAATTATAACCCTCTGCTAGAGCAGGAATGAAATGAAACAAAAAAAAAAAAAAAAAAAAGAAAAAAAAAATCAGCCCGCTGTGAAAGTGTGACGATTAACCTTGATTAGTACGAGCTCTGCATCCTATCGCAATTCGCGCCATGCCCGCTAAGAGCTGAGGTACTCTCAGTGGTTTTACGTTAAGCAATTTTACAAATGAAAGAGCAAAACTGTAGGGGCAGTCCTGTGGGGTTGAGGTTGGGGAGGGAGGGGTGAGTCGTTTATCTTCATTTGCTGTTCTCATCATGTGGAATAAGCTGGGTTGATTTGCCACAGGGCGTACACCCTTGCCCTTCCCTTCCTGATCCTCATTTCCCAGTAGGCTGTAATGATACAAATAGCTGTGGCCGTTTGGTGCAGACTGTAACACACTGGTCGGAGGCTGAACTGTTTTATGGTGTACACACAATGTTCAACCTCAAGCAAAAGAAAGAAAAAAAATCTGTTTACATAGCTATACCGAATCAGTCTTGATTTTAGGGGTTTGGGTTTTTTTTTTTATTATTATTAACATTTAAAATCAACTTATTCAAATTTCTCCCATTCTAAGCTCCTAGGGGGGATTTTTCAAGACTGGACTGTGTTTTATTCAATTATCAAGCTTGAATAAGACAAATACTATCAAAACCTAAAGCAGAGATGGAGGAGGGGGGACCTCATGTGTCATGTTTGTTAAAGGTGTGGTCTTGCTGCTGCTGAATGGTTACTTTTTAATGGGGGTCCCAAAGGGATCATGCTGGTTTAGATCCAGTTCTTTATACCAGAAGGTTATGGTAGGCAAACTGTGGGCTTTCCTATGTTTCAAAGACAAATTTTGCGGGTTTGGGCTGTCCTTAAATTTCTCGATAAAGAAGCAAGATTTTGGTTTTTCTTCATTGTGGGGTAATTCTCCCTACGAATCACACCAGGTGAATTTTACATTGTATGACAGTGCATGGTGAAGTAGAAAATGATTTCAGAAAAATATGGACTTTTAATGCTTTCCAACCCGTCTCAAGGGTATGTTGACATTTTGTACTGAAATTGGAATCCCCAGCTTGATTGTCCCCAAAGGTGGTTGTGTTTTCATGTCACCTCTGCCAGAAGCTGAGCTGTTCATAAAAACTGCCAATGCCATGGAAAATAATTGAGCAGTCCATCTGAGGGCAAGATGTATGTCGTCAAGGGAAAAGGAAGTTTTGATAAACTGAATTTCAGAGAAAGGAATAGTTATGTCAGATGATAATGGTTCAAGATTTCCTTTGTTCTGAAGACAGTATTTTTTTTTTTTTTGAGATGGTAACTTGTTGAATTTGTCATTCACTTGGCTGCAGTTTTTATGATACATCTCCAAAGAGTGTTGCCAGTGTGTTTCTTGCTCATGAAGCTGAGGAAATTATAAGACAAAGGGAGATGGCTCAAAGCAACTTGGAAAATTATGGAAATTTGCCGCATTTGCGTCTCCCATAGGCTTTATTACCTGGCATTCTGTATTGGAAGCCCAGATAGTGGTTGTTACTTCTTCAAAAGCTGTGCTCATGTTGTCAGAGATTGCTACTCTTTGATGTAAGTTTGTGTCTTGAGACATCAGGTAGTTCATGCTATTAAAAGTCACCAACGATCATTTAAGGCGAGATAAATTAATACTGAACATGGGATAGCTTCTACATGTAACGTGTGGTGGGTTTTTTTTTTTTTTTTTAGATAACTTATTACCAGGTAATTTCTTAATATCGTAATTAGGATGGATTGTGCTAATATGTGACAAAAATTTGGTCATGCATGGTGACACTTAATCTACTGGTACCCTCATGTAAGTGTTGATGTTAATACTGATAGTATATAAGTTTACCTTTATCTTTGCAATCTACCCCTATCCGCTCCTGTGCCTGTCCCCTCCCCTCCCCATCCCCTCCCCTCCCCCATCCCAACAATCCCCTCCCCTCCCCCATCCCAACAATCCCCTCCCCCTGCAGGCTTTATATTCTTCACCTTCCCCACAGACCCCCTATACATCCCCAACCCCCTACCCAGGGAGTAGATATTATGTACATTTAATTCCTACCTATCCCTGTGACAGGTGACAGCTCGAGATACATACACGGTCATCTGTTAGCACACCAAAGAACAGGTGCCATCCTTGTGAGTGAATTATTCCCGTCTGTGATTCTTTGTTTCTTTTTATTTGGTACACTGCATGTGTTTGCAAATATACATCGGTTGATTTGGGGGGTTTCTGGGGAGCTTTTGCAAACAGTTAGAATAAATGCTGTGGCTTTCATTTACTGCATGTTTTTATCTCAGAATTTTTTTTGTTTCTCACACTGTATGAATTTTTTAAATGTGTTTTATTTTCTGTGCAGGAAGTTGTAATGAATGAATTAAACCTAAAGCCAAAGCGGTGGCTTAATGTAGAATGACACAAACACATTTAGAACTGGTCAGCACCACTGGATGTGAACATGCATCAATTTGTTATGCAAGACGGCATTTATTTTACACATTCCCTTTGTTTTCTTGTATATCCCCTCAGAGATTTGAAAAAGAAAAATGTATATGCATATATATCTCAATCAGTACAGTTTGTTAAAATTTGGAATTATTATTTTTTGTTCCTGGAATGCAAACTGTGTCTATGAAGCTATTGTATGTTGGTTAACCCCCCCCCCCCCATTTTCAAACAGTACATGGTATCTAGCTGTTTATAATGGTCAACTATCTCCCTGGATGATCTGTGCAAATTTCTCCAGATTGTCCCATTAGCCTTCTGGTTGTAGGGCTTTATTAGCCCCCCCCCCCCCCCTTCTCCTCTCTCCAACCCTCTCCTTCTGTGATACCTAGGGCTGTGTACCTTGATGACAGCCTGTTAATATCTGGAAACATATGATATCCCGTTGAACACAACATGCGCCCAAGATTGGAATCACAAAAAGATCCGGTGAAAATCTGAATGCAAGGAGGCTTTTAAGTACAGTGAGTCAGTTTCCATGGCAACGCAGAAATAGTCCCGCAGTTTCTGTAATTGATTAGCCAGATTGAACTGATAGCCACAGATCCCTTGCTTTTAGGGGAGATCTAGCCTACCTGGGGACATTTCATTTATTGATTGGTTGTATTGATTAGTGGCCAGGTATAACAGGTGTGTTTCATTGTGCCCAACAGCCTGACTACTTGAACGCACTCTTCAGGTTAGAGGGTAATCCTCTGTGCGACTCATGTTTGCGTGTTTCATTAGAGCTATATAAGCATGTGAAATAGAATGGATATTAAACCAGGGCGAAAAATTTCCAGATGAATGCATTCCAAAGTTTGGAGTTTGGAGGAGTTTCTGGAATTTTAGTACGATTAATGTGAGAATTCTACCCAGACATTTGCCTGCAGCATTTGTTCGTCCCAAATTGTCTGGGGAGTAAAAAAAATTGGAGCAAGAAAAAAAAAAACAAAGAGTCCCTCTCACTTTAAAATTAAATGGCATGTGATTCATGGCGAGTTAAGAGTATTTGTAGGACGACAATACCGAGTTAGCGAGACCTCCGAAACACCTCCCGAGTGTGTTTGGCCTAACCCAATTTCCTAAAGTCCGCATCCCAGAGAATCCTCTTTGTTAGCCAGTTTTTTGATGATTGCATAAAAGTGACAGTTGCAGGGAATTTGATCGATATCTGATAATCAATCATGGTGACCGTGGCAAGGCCTTGCCAGCCTCGGCTGCTTAGCGGCACCCCCTGTCTGTGTTTATGGAAACTAATTGGGGCATTGTTCCTCCATTGCATGTGCAAACTTGCCCACTTTCACAGATGCATTCTGGGTAATAAATAATTTCCCAAAGGGAGTGAATCTCACTTTAGGAATGTTAAAATTGCGACACGCCAGCGGAAACAAAGGAATTCCCTTTCTGGAGAATAATTCATGCTGTGTGGAGGAATAACTCATGAATTATTGAAACATTTGGGAATTCCAAATGTGCAGTCAGGGAGACAATGTTGACAAAGGCAACGACTCATCCCCCGGCCTTAAGGCCTTCCGAAACAGGGATGAAACCGACAGTCTGAGATCAAAATTGGCCAATACCAAGGGAAATAAAAAAAAGACAACATTCTAGCTAGCCTTCATCCCTGTAGTATTTTGCATTGATGTATTCCAGGACGGATACATTTCCATGTCATCTTTGCTGCCAGCAAGAAAATGGTCAAACCCTGTTTGAGGCAGAAAAATAAAAACCCTGTGAATTTAATGACAAGACATCGAATGTCAAGTCACGGCTTCGCGTGCAAAGTCAAGCCACTGCTTAAACAATTGATAGGTCAGATGTTGTAATGTTTGCAAAAAAAATGAGAATTGATTCTCGTGGAAGCCGTGGTTATGCTCGAGGGATTGAAGCTATCTGGTGAAGTGTTGATTAGAGGGTGGAGGATGGGTGCGGAAAACCTTGAAAAGGAACTCGTATTTTTCAGCAGATGATTTAAATGGTGTTATGGGGGATATTGCTGCTGGAACCTTTCAATATCCCTCAGGCCTTTTCCACTGGCTTGACAGAAACAGTTAAATTCCCAAGTAGAGAGACTTTTTTTTCCCGCCTTTTGCAACCTTTCTTTATTATTATTTTCTGTTCCTTTTGCCATGCTGTGCTTCTGCCAGATTCTGAGATTTTCATGCCCCGCATGTCGCGTGCCGATGGGTTCTGGGGGAGGGATAGATTGCAAGAGATTAGAGGGACGAAAAAGAAAAATGGAGGCGACGCATCATGAGACAATCCTGTTGTGATGATGACAATTCTCAAGATTGTCTGTCCCGGTGAAGAGCTCTCTTTTACCGGCTATGATTAAAATGCAGACAGGGGATTTTGCGTTGAGTTCTCCCTGCTGCCCGGTGATTATATCCACTTCTCTGATGTCGTCTAACATGTCTGCCTGAAATTATCACAACTTTCTCCCGTCTTGTTTTTTTTATCTTCCCGCCTTCGGAGTCTTTGTCCTAAAACGCATTTCTCATTCCACATAGCCGTCCAGCAAAATTGAATGAAGACCTTGGAATGTGAATTCAGAGTTACTTTTGGGGCGTAAGCATGTTTCCAGTTTTATGGAGCATGAAAGGTTTCGAAATTATTTTGATATTAAGAGAATTGTAGTCAGAGACACGAACGTTTCCCGTTCACACTCAGATGGCAGTGAAATCCCATTTTGGTTAATCAAGTTTTTTTCATTAACTGTTCAGAAGCATTGCCTCATCAATAAGTTGATGTTGAAAGTTCACTATAGCTTTGTTTTTCAACTTTTTATAACAAGAAACAGACCAAAACAGAAGTGCCTTCATCATGTCATGTGTTTTTATGATAAACTCCCTGTATATAAGCTATAAGCTCCCTGTATTTCAGTGCCAAATGAAAAAATAAAAATGTACTCAGAATAAAAATTGTCACCTTTTACCAAAACCAGTTAAAGTGTTAAGCTCGTTTGATTTTCACTCAATTTCATACGAAAACATTTTTGAAGGTTTTGACCGCCTGAAGCTTGCGTGGTCTGATTGCAAAGGAAATACTTTCACTTGTGCTCCAAATCTCTTAAAACTTAACTGTGCATCATTGAACAGCTGTTCAGCCTTGTGCATACCCTAAATAACGTAAAATTTCGGCCAAACAAGTGAGTTTGGAGCTGTGCATTTTTCCAGTAGAATATCATCCTACCTTCCAGATAAACCTAAAAACTTGTTTCTGAAAATCAGTGAAATTTTCAGAATCAGGAAAAATGAGCAACTTAAGGTATGGGCCAAATTTCAGGTGATTTAGGGTATGTCATTCAGCTGATCCTGTAATAATCAGCCCAGTCTCACCTGTGTAATGGATATACCCATTATAATAAACCTGTATCGTTGGTAATACATCAGTGGTCATTAGCCATTGACCAGCTGCCCACGCTCGTGACTCAGAACACAAGTTTTTCTGTAATGTGTCTATTCACTATTCATGACAATGATGTCCACAAGCCTTTCTCACTGTTGGTCCGTTGGGTTTGGTATGTGACTAGATCACGACTTGATTCAAGGCAATGCCAAAGAATAAAATACAGTCTTCATCCAGTGAGTTGCTGGTTGCTAGTGTTTGATGTTAATGAAGCTGCGCTGTAGTTGACACGTCCACTATCAGCTAAGGAATTCCGGTAACTTAACAGCGTGCATAAGCTTGTGAGTGAATGATATCTTAAGGTGGCCTGTATGGACCTTATTAATATAAATTACTATAGGTGAATAGCGATGCTGTCTGATGGATTTTGTTGTTATAGCTTAAAGTCAGTTTGATTACAGACTTCCTGTGCGTTCTGCAAAGAGCTCTGATACACCGACATATTCCCAAATATAAATACTTGGTAAAGGGCATAGAAGAAAAACCTGTGACATCGTAGATACTCATGACTGTGCATTGGCTGCATAGAGCACAATTTACAGTTCTTGTGTTTCAGTGCATTTATTTTTGGTTGCAGAATTTAAAGAAGCAAAGAAGCAAAAGTAAACCTTAACTTCCATGATTCAAAATCACAGGTTCAGCTGGCATTTAAGATTTTGACGAAGGTTTGATATTGTAGAATAACCATGTAACACACAGATCCACACATGAAAAAAGTTTTGTGATTAGGGCTTCCTTGAAAAGTCATAACAATTCTCCATTCTCTAGAAACTTTAAAAAAATCTTTCAAAGCTTTTCATTAGTGGCATCTGTTATTGGTAATGATCAAGAGAAAGAAGTTTGTTTTCTCCTTTTTCTCCATAGAACGTTTCTCTTTAGAAGACTTTGTGTGCTGTATAGTCCTTTAACCTGCTCATCAGTATGAATACAGGAAGACAGAAAACAAAAAGTCCGTGAGAAAAACCTTGTGGTGGAGAGGACTGATGGATCACTGATTAGCTGTTCTTTTTCCAGTTTTACTCAATTTTTATGCAGATTGATTTTATTTTGATTCAGCTCAATGAATCCTTAAATAGGCTGAGCTTGATTGATGGGGACAAGCTCGGAACATTTTTCCCAAGGAAACCATTTTCTTTTTGCTTCCGTTGAATGCTCCTGATCATTTATTTATCTCTTCCTTTAAGAACCTGTTACTTTGGGCTTCGAGGATAATCTGGGCATGGTATTGCTTCTTTTTTTTTTCACTCCTGTAAAGGTGTTGTAGGTGGCACATGCTTGGAAATTGCATGGTTTTATTGTAGCTGCTGCAGTAAACTTTGCAGGCATTGCGGTGGAAATGAATCCATAGACATCTTTTGCAATGCTGAAATTTTAGTGCAAATTTGGGAGTTTGTGGAAGATCAGTTTTGTTTGTTAATCTGATGGCCAAAGCACTAGATATCTTCCTGTGTAAAATGTGAAAGAAATCTTGTTAAAAAAGTAGGAACTTGACCTTAAGTGGAATAATGCTAAGAAATAGCTATAGGGGAAGACCCTGTGATGCAATTTGCTAACAGCATTCCAGGAAACCCTCTCAAACTTGGCAAAGGTTTCTCTGACATCTAGACGCATTTCGTCCATGTACACAGTGGTGAGGTATGGATTAAAACCCGATCAATCAACCAATCACGGCCTTGCATTACATAATATATGTAAATAGGTGGCTCTGATGAAATTTGCTGGCCAAAAGAAAAAACATCTCTTAAAGGCTCTTAGTATCGAGAAGTTTACGAACTGCCAAAACGTTTCTAACACTGGTTAAGTGAATTCTCGCCCACCTGACTTTTATTTGATTACCGCTAGAGGGGATCGGATGCAGTGATCTGACCAGGGGGATTTTGGGAAGGCTTTACATGCCCCTGTACTCACCTATAACTAAGTTAAGATGGCCGCTAACCTCAGTGACACTAATTGAGTAAGTTGTTCTGTGGGTGTTTATATGAGTGGAGGAGGGATGGAGTGTACATATAAGACGCTCCCTGCAGATCATGGCTACAGGGCATTTGCTATCCAAATCTGATCTTAATTTTGTTATCTGGTCTGGTCTCCCTTGGCGGTCAGCATGATACGGAATCCTTCCCAGCAAATCCTCACAGTCGGACAATTCATTCCAGCGTGGCAAGGCGATGAATTTCTGGATCCTGTTACCCAGCCATGTTGGCTTAGGTCCCAGTTTTCTCTCTTTCCTACCAATCGCATATGGAGAGCTAGTTTAACAGATAGGTTTTGTCAGTGCTATGCATGCCTGTTATTTCAGCTGAGTGGAAATTAAATTTAACTAATTGAACTTTGACTGGAATGAATTGATAAATTTGTACGGCTATGAAGTACTGAAATTCAGATAGTCAAATTAAAGTGTTCAGCTTATATATCTGACTTTATAATATAATTACTACTTGCACACATTTGAAAAACTCAGTCCTGTATGCTTTGAACAACTTAGGCCTGTTGATTTTGAACAGTTTTGGCCTGTATGTTTTGAACAACTCAGGCCTGTGGATTTTGAACAGCTCAGGTCTGTGGATTTTGAGTAACCCAGGCCTGTAGATTTTAGACAACTCAGGCCTGTATGTTTTGAAGAGTTCAGGCCTGTATGTTTTGAATAACTCAGGCCTGTGAACTTTTGAACGTCTTGGGTCTGTTGATTTTGAACAACTCAAAGTTGTATATTTTGAACAACTTAGATGTGTTTGTTTTGAAAAATTCAAGCCTGTATTTTTGAAACAACTCAGGCCTGTGGATTTTGAACAACTCGGCCCTGCTGATTCAGGCCTGTGTGTTTTAAACAGCATAGGCTTCTATGTTTTGAACAACTGACATGTAGACCTGTGGATTTTGAACAACTCAGCCCTAAATGTTTTGAACTACAAAAACCTGTGGAACTGGCACAATTGAGACCCACCTTTTTTATCATCACAGCCAAATGCACGATAGCAGGAAACTACAGTTTGTTGTATTAAGCCTGGAACACACGGTGCAGAAATAGCCTTGTCATTTACATAAGTCTGTTTGATGTAATAATAGGGGTCTGGAATATATTCAGGAACATTTACTGGAGAGAGACAGAGAGAGAGGGGGGAAATGAGTCAGTGATAACTGCTTTCATTTCAGCAAAATAACATAAACTACGTGTATAATATGTATATCCTGAACATTAGGCTGTGGTGTTGTTGTTGTAATCGCATGAACCCTTTGTTAGCAGGTCAGCTCAGAAAAGTTAATGGGGTAATTGACACTGGCTGTGCTTAGTAGAAGGTTAAATGCTTAACTTTGATAGCTCCTGGAACATAACTCTTTTTTTTTCAGTTTTGTTATGTTTTTTTTTTTTTTTGTAAACATTGTTCCAATATTAACTTGGGAGGGGGTGGGGGAAGCATATTCCATCTGTTGACACATTCGTGGTACCGGGGCATAATTGCAACTACTACCATTTTCAGTCGGTTAGTCATCCATGTAGCACAAGTGAGTACCACTATTGGACCTTCTAATATAACATGTACCACATTCACCAAACTCTGCAGTGTAACTCACTAGTAAAATGCACCATCAGTCCTGTACATTAGTATGACAAAACAGTTTTACAGCTTTTAAGTCGAAAATCACATTTTTAGATGCTCTAAATAGAAGTCATTACATATTCATAGAGTTACAGCATATTGCGAACAATTGAATATGTTACAACTTCTGAATAAAGTGTTTTAATTTGTGGTCACCAAAAGTACGTTGTACATTTTTGTGTTCGATCTGTAATGTTTAAGACTTTTGGACTGGAATTTGAGATTACATATATTTGATAACAACTTTTTATCATGCCTCGTGTAGAAACATTAACATCTATCCTATTGTCTTGTACTCTCCGGCCGCACATGGGAAGATCTGCCAGCAAACCTGCGAATGGTCGTGGGTTTTCACCGGGCTCTGCCCAGTTTCCTCCCACCATAATGCTGGCGGATGTTATGTAAGTGAAATATTCTTGAGTATGGCATAACACACCATTGAAATAAATAAATAAATAAATAATTCTTGTACTAATGAAGTACTGTATTAAGGTGGCTGTATATGCTGACCTGGTAGACCAAAATATGTATGGTGGGGGGGGGAGGGAATGTAACATAGATTTCTTAATGCTAACTGATCTCATTGACAAAATATTGACAGGCAACAGAGATGAGAATGCCTCAGTGGGGCCTCAGTGGAGTGGAGGGAGGCAATTTTAAGTAAAAATTTAAGACGCCCCAGATTTTGATAAGATTTTTACTCCTGGCCCCGGTCTTTAGGCGGCCTCGCCTGATCCCCACTGATTAATCCTATGTGAGATATTACATTTCCATTCTTCCCTGTAGATCAATCATCTAGGGATAAACGAGGCCCCAGAGTGGGGAGGCAGCTGACAGCGGGACAGCTGGATTATTATTACTGGCTTGGATGACATACGATAACTGAGCCTCAGGGACATGGGGACATTGTCATTTCCTCTGTTGTTTTGTGCAAGTCTTTAAATTGAGCAATTTTGTTCTGAACAGACGACTACCTGGAGGCCAACTTTTAGAAATGACATTGCAAGTTAATGTGGAACGGTAAAAAGACTTTCTGCCTGCTTTTTATATTTTAGGACAAAGGGTTAAGTTTTATTATGACACACTCACACAAGCTCATGCATTGCATTGTGACTCTCTCTTCTATAGAGAGCCTGCACACATCCTGTTTTACATAAGTGTTTGGCAGAGTAGGTGGACAAACGACAAAATGCCAAAACAAAAACCGAGTTTCATTATGAAAATTGCATCGAAATTGCTACGCAGTGAATAAATTGGAGGAGAAAGTAAGGCAATCATGCCGAATTTCATCAAGGTTCATATAGTTCAGCCTTTCCCATGTGTACAGTAAATTTGTATTTCAGTGAATGGTAAATTCTGAAACATTAGAAGCGATTACATTTAAATGGATTTGCACTTAAGCGCATTCGAAGTTAAAATTTGACTGATTACTTTTGCCACTCGAAACATAACAATTGTGCATCGCGAATAGATTTATTGTGAAATAGTTCGCATTCATGACAGCTCAGAATAGAACTTCGTATTTCATTATTACATGTATTTGTTGAATTCATATTACCATTTGAATAAATCCACTTCTACAGGTGGTTGGAATTAAATGATAAGAAAAACCTCCCTCCCCACTAATTAATGATCAAGTTAAAACCAGAGTTGTTTTATTAATCAATAAACTACATTAATCTAACTTGAATTCTTAATCTGTTCACTCACTTTTTAATCCTGTGCCGTATAACATACAAGGCAATTAGTTTGGTCACTTTTTCAATTGTAACTAAATTCCTTTAATTTGTGATAGAATTTTTAATTAATCCAATTTGTAGCCCCAGAATGCATCTTGAGTTAAAGGTCTGTCATTTGGATTATCTGAATTCCTTGACAGTGGGATTCAGTTAATCTTATATTTCCAGCAGTGTTTTAAAAATAAGTACTGATTCACTCCCCAGGGGTATTGTATGGCAATTGTATAGGCTGAAGGGTTATTGATTATGCTGCTTAATAAGCTTCGTTAAGGTTTTTAATCAAGACACAGCATGATTAATTTAACCCAGTGTGTAATCTGGTATAATGGCAGCAGTATGATCTGCCGTCATGGACATAGGGCACGGGTAAAGTACAGCTAGAAGCTACTGGTACATAGTGCTAATTAAGCTAGTTAATGGCCAATAATGTGACAGTCAAATCCCCCCCCCCCCCGAGGCAGTTTGCTAGTGGTATTGTTTATAATCCACACCATTTGCCATTAACACATTTAGGTATTAGGTATGAAGAAATACCAGTACAATCATTCCTTTAATGAAGTCAACCAGATTTAAATGAAGTTCCACAAGTGACAATTTGTTTGCCATTAAGGTCTTATGTTTTAATTAAAACCCTGTTATAGAAGCACTGAAATCTTGGAATGCATACCAGCTTGTTCTGACAAATGATGACCGTTAATCCCTGCCACCCGATACCTTTGTGTGAAAAAAAAAATGCCTTACTTTTTGTCTGTGTCTGTAAATACATTCTGCGTTGTTTTCTTTGATGTCTTGACAACAAAAACCGTCCCCTGTGTCACTAAGGTGTGGCACATTCAAAATTTGCTTGTCTCTTGGTTTAGCACGTCCTCACCACAATATGGCTGCATTGTTGCCAACCAATCAGTCATTCATTTGTTTCCATCGGTATCGGTGGTATTCCATTTTGTGGCATCTTGTTTCAGCTTTTGTGACATTATTACCTTAAGATCATATGCATCAATACAGAGAGGTATCGCCTGGGTCAACATTGTGAACATTTGACATCCAGCTGAAAAGTGTGGGATAATAATAGGGTGTAAGACTTGAAATAGATGCCAACATTTTGCAAGTACATGGGTGGTCCCTTTGTCCCTAAGGTCACCTTTGTGTAAAAAAATAAAGCAGCAAACAACTGGTTCGATATCCAAAAGGCCAAAAATATAGATCTCCACAGCACCAACCAACCCCCACCCCCTGCCCCACTCTGGTTTTAAGATGTCAAGTCAAAGTATTGTGCTTTACGTAGTCACCTCTAGTATTGCATTTATTGATGCATTTATTTGCGGGTGAAAAAGAGCCTGCGTAGAATACAGTCTGAAAACCCAGTTTTTATTTTGCATTCTGAAAAGAAAGAGTTGAAAGATAGTGGAAATGAAAGATAGTATTAGCATACAGGTGATGCATTTCCCAAGTTCAACGTCACTTGATCATTATCATGGTATTTCGTTTTAAGACCTATATTTAAGCACGCACAGATCAAAGAGATTTTTTTCTTTTTTTTTTTTTTGCTCTCCTCACCACAGACTGTATAGGTATAAAACATTAATTGTTTTCCCTCTCACACCTATGACTGGTGTTTTATTAATTCTCACGGTACAGATTAATTGTAACCCAGCCCAAAGGAAATGCCTGGTCTGGTGGTCAGTCCTTACCCTGGATGGGGTCACTTCCTGATGGCTTCCTTTTTGCACTGACCCAGCCCCCCAACCCACCCCACCCCTGTTGTATTAAGGCTCTACACTCTGATGCAGTACATGTATATTGTCGTATGTGTACATGAAAGCAAGATACAAGTGTACCAACCCGTACAAAGAATGCTCATATACTTTCGCTTGCGATTGACGTTTGCTTCTTCGTGTACCTGTCCTTTCACTTCCTGGGGTTTACAGTTCTCTCATTGTGTGGGACATTGGGTTATACATGTACGTGTTTGTAGACAACAGACAATGTGTATGATCAATATGAAGCTTTTCAAATGATTAACCAGTGGTTTGTTTGTGCATCATTTCCATGATGATTTCTCATGATACCTTTTATAATTTAGATTGATTTTGATTTAGACTGATTATTGCATTGTTTACGGAGCTTTGGGCTAAGTTTCCCCAAAGCATTCGGTTGTCTCAATCGTGAAGTGTTCATTAGCAAATTAAATGATATTCAGGAATGTCTTTATGATATGTGACGAGTAAATTAGGAGCCAAAACAGTAAGAATAACATGTTCTGCCCAATTATACATCAGAGGTTCATGGTGTCCTGTGTAAAAGATGAGTTGCTGAGACTAGAATAGCATTCGAGGCCAGAGTCTGTTACACACCTGTCAACCCTAATCGTATTTCTTCAACTGTCTCGCATTTTTAATGGATATTTTGAATGCAATTGATCGCCTTTAAATTTTTGGTTACGACGATAATTTGTCTGGTGGGTTTTTTTTTTCGGGCTAGAAAGTGAAATGCCCTGAAAATATGAATGTGAAAACACCAGGTAAACATTTGAAAAAGATAACCGATTTTCATTCCTCTGGCTTGCCAATGTGCCGTGTCCTTAGCTTGTTGTGGAGGGTATTGTGCAGGTACACATGGTTGTGTTCAGTCTGGCTTTATCTGCTTTCTGAACCATTTTGCTTTAACAGAAGCTTTGTTTATAAAACCAATCAGTCTGCTGTGCAGGCATGTGCCATGTATGGAATTAAATTGAGGGCTATTTCTCCTGTCCTCAACATGTTCCTTTCATGTTTTGTTTTTTTTTGGGGGGGGGGAGGAGTGGTGGAGGTCCATGGCCCTGGCTGTTTCTCTCCCCTCCCCTCTCTCCCTCTCCCTCTTACAGCAGATGGTCCGGTGTGGTTTCGCCTTTGTTCTCATGTATTATGCAGTGCACTTCAGGAATTCCTGTGTCTCTCCTCACCGTAATTTGATAAGCTCAGCTTGACTTTGGCAGGTATTAAACATGTAGACCCAGGCAGAAATCTGCTGGATTTATGATACAGTGTTCATATCCACCATCTGCCGAGGCGAGCAGAATGTAATTCACATGTCCATTTGGTTTCGTGGAAGAGGCCTGAGTATCAAGCGAAATAAGGGGAAATATCCGGCTGCTTCATGTGTTAAGTGTAAACAGTCCTGGTCTGTCCTTCACAAGCTTACTGAAAGATTTTTGATGGGTATTTTTTTTTTTTTTTTTTTTGCTTTTCTTGTTTTTTCCCTTTTTTCTTTTTTTTTTTCTTCTTTGAAACATGGTGGCAGTCGTCTGTTCTGTAAGCTTGGGCATAACTTTGTATGAATGCAATTAACCTCTGTACAGGGATAGGTAGGGACAGTACTAGTTCCACATGAACATGTTTAAAATTCCAATTAGCAGTGCCATCCCTGTTCCATCTCACTTATCTATAGTTTATATCCATATATCGATAACTATATGAAGGTGTCAGGATCACGACTTCATACTTTTAGATCAGTCCATTGTTTTCTTTTCCTTTTTTTTAGTAATTAGGTGTTGGGTGTCATTTATTAAAATCATTATTCAGATGCTGTAATGTGCCTAATAATTACCATTCACTTTGGAAAACTGTATTATATTCAGTGCCAACATGTTCTAGTTAAGGAACCCTTCCACTTTGAGCCATGAGTACACTTTATTTTTTTTTAAGGCATTTAACCGAGCATTGAAGCTTTTCATGCAGTTCATATTTTGATAAACCCATTGTACTTTTCACATTGTTTGTATCTTGACTTGACAAGAAAGTGAATGGAAAAAACATTTAAAAATTGTATTCATTTTTTTTTTGAAGACTGAGGTCTTGTCTCTTTTGACTCCACCCTTTGTTTCCACTAACTTAAGGAGTACCACTTGGTTCTCACTCACTGTGAGGGTATTTGTACAATGTCTCCACCCTACCCTCGTGACCCTCTCGTATTGAATCAGTGAGAAGCCTGCGCTGCTGACCAATCAGAGGCCAGAGCATGCGACAGCTGTGGTGGGGCAGGCGGGCAGTGGGGATGAGCATGGTTTGTAGCCACAGTTGAATGAGGTTAGTCGAGTTAGGGGAGCCCCAACAGAAAACACCACAGCTAGTGACCATCATTGTGGATACACGGTGGGGGATACAACTCACCTTACAGTACAGTACCCCCAGGACCCTAACGATATAAGTACCCAATATCCTGTATCATCAGCACCTCTAGAACAATACCAGGATTATTGGGAACAATGTCAGCCTCTGTGTTTTTTATTGATTTATGTTTGGTTTTTTTAGTATGTGGCTGATCCGATCTTGAACTTGAATCATAGTACTGGATGGTATACTTCAGGGATGTCTGTCCAAGACTCAGGACAGTGCGTCAGTTACAATCTGGTTTCAGTTTTGGATTAGTTATTGTGAATTTACGGAGGAAGTGACCTCAGAGTTCTCAGCTTCTGCTGTTCTGTGAATGCTGCTGCAGCCTGGGCTGTAAACCAGCGTATCAGCCATCTAATGTGAGGTTTACGAGTCCACTACTCAAGGATTTATGGGAAATTCATGTCACCTAGTGTGGTAGGCTTGCCTGTGTTTGGCCTCTGCATTAGCGGCCAACTCTCTATAACAATAACCGATTCCTCGGACCATTTGTCTGCCGTCTAAAAGAACCGCCCAGTCTGTAGCCATATATCAAATTTGTCAAACTTTTGGGATTAATACACTTTTTTGCTGGTCTTCAATTGGCTTCTGTTGCACAGAGGGAAAAAAAGAGAGAACAGAGATGGTTTTTGACGGCAGATTCTTTTCTAACGAAGAACAACGTGGATATTAGTTTCATTTTCGACAGTTCCATTATTTCTCCACCATCTAATCTGTCTGTGTATTGAGGGGTGTCGGCAGTATTTGTATGCTGCAACCAAGTCTGGACTGCACGCTCCTGTAGTATCAAGTTATCCACGACAACACTATAGGATACCACGCACCCAAGGAGCAGCAGCTAGGAGAGAACATTGTCTGCCTCATACACCCCACCATTAACTTGTCGAGAGCAATTAGTGCTCATGGCCTGAACTCAAGACTCTCCACCCTCCAATTTGCATAGCCAATTAAGGTAGAGCCCAGGCAGGAGACTGGGTGGGGGGGGTGGGGCAGCCAGTCAGCCAGCCAGCCCTGAACGAGGTAGCGAGGCACACACCAAGGTATTGTTTAGGAGTTGGGGACAGACAAGTGGTTTTACTACAACCAACTGCATTATCGTTGTGAAGTGCTATAGTGTCTGGGTCTCCAGGCTTTGTTGTGAACCTGGCGTGTGCCCTATTCTGTAGACCAAGTGGTCTATATACATACTACTACCTAATAGAGAACGACTCCCCGCTTCTTGTGCTGTGGCTGGGTGTAACAGCTGATCGGATAGCGCGGACACTCTGTAGTGTTCAAGAGCTGACCTGGCTGTCATTGTCCACCAACCATTGACAACCACTTTGTTATCATCTGTTAACAATAATTGGGCAGCCAAGGCATCTAACTGACCACGGACCACTGGCTATGAATAATTCGGACTAAATGCGGGTGACAGCTTGCCTTGTGTGGACATAACGTCCTGGTTGCTGGACACAGGATGCGCCAATCCTCGACGTGTTTAACTGAGTGATGGGACTTTTATAGTTTGCTGTAGCTAGTGTGAAGCACCCTCAGCAGTATCACAGTTTGCTGGCGGATACAACTGCACAGAGATTAGCAAGCTTCAGCAGAATACTACAGCAATACCCTGACAAGCTGTTAGTATGTATAACATAGTCCTTGTATTATTAACCCCCCCCCCCCCCTCCGGCTTGTGACTCAGTGATATATGGAACACGCTGATTCCCCTCTTAAGGGTATCTAGCAATTTTATGCCTATTGGAAAATCCATATCTGCAGGATATACAGTACCACGGGACCTATAGCTGATACGACTTACGCTCCATCTATCCCATGCTAATGTGTTCCGCTGGTACAACAACATAGGAATCTGTGGAGCTGGCTCTGGACCGCCGGGGAAGCTGGAATCGCGATAATGTCTCTGTGGCCAGAAACAAGATTATGCTGTCCTCTGCTCATATCTCCTGATGGGATTTGTCAGTGTTTGGTGGTGGCAGTCGTACCAGTTCTTGTGCTCCAAGAGACCGGGGCATTAGGCTTAGGCTTGGGGAAAGCTTTCTAGCTGCGCTGATCTGAAGAACGGCACAAGTCAGGGTTCAGAAACGCTCTGCGCCACTCTTCTTGTATTGATTCCGTTACCATTCCAGCGCGTGCCAACACAGAGGTTTAAGCCGTGCCTCCACGTGGAGTTTCAGCGGCTGCAGGACGTCTAGCACCCCCTCCTCACTCCAACTTGCCTGTTACATTCTTTGTCATGTTGGCCGATATTTCTGTGGAAGCATTGCCACTGGTTTAATTTTGACTTCTGTATCAAACAGCCAGCAGCCACAAGCTATATTTATATAGCTTTCTCTGTGTTGGTTATTTTATCAACACTTTGCCAAAACTCTGCATAACCACTCTTAACAAGTTAATTTTTGATCGATTTATACATCAGTTTATTTATTTATTTATTTATTTATTAACTATTTGAGTTGGAATTTTATTTATTACATGTTCACTTTTGTTGTCACGGAAACCTGCAGTAAGTTGCGTGCACAGTTACAGATTTTTTTTTTTTTCACAAAAGTAGATAACAGAAGAGATGTAATTATTTTTATGAAATTGAACTTAAAATTCAAGGATTTGTTCATTTCAACTTAGTTACCAGAGCTTGGACATATTGCTGACACATGTGTAGCATCATAGTACATGTGTTTTGGCCAATTCTGTCACGGTTTTAACAAGAATTATTCATTTTAAGCACAGTATATTGAGGTGTAACGAGATAAAGGGGAAAGGTCAGTGATTCCCTGCTGGAATCTGTTAACAGACCAAATCACCTGTACACCACCTGGTACCACCCACCTGTCAGTCACACTGCCTTCTGAGGTCAGAGTTCAAGGGGGTTCTAACCTGCTGGCTCTTGTAACAGCCTGCCCTGTTATTGTTACCATAACCTCACCCACCCCCACCCCCTAGCCTAATTGACAAATGTAATTAAGTATCAATGAACCTGTTGCCTCATAACTCACTGAGCATAGTAGCTGTGCAGAGCTGGTTGTAGTTAAATACTGTGTGGAATAAGACTGGCTTACTGGCTCAGGGCTGGCTAACTTGCCAAAGTGGGTGTGAGTGTGTTTTCACACTGGCAGATATCTGGGTGAAGCGTTATCTGTAAACCTGCCAGTTCCCTGCTCAACAGAAGCCCACTTATCGCGTCATTATAATTACCTCAGCCCCTCTTGGCCATTTGAAATTAGATTCAGTTTCTCAGGTTATCTTTGTTTCCCTGGGATTAATGCATTGATACTGGGAGCTGAATCTCTCTCTCTTCAGGACGGGCCGTGAAAACCAAACGGGTTAACAGATTGAAAGGTTTGAAAACGAGTGAAAAAGGGGGTAAAAAGAAAGAAACAAAGAAAACTCTTGAAACGAAAAGGTGACCCCTTGGTTTTGATCCAACGATCGGGAGAGCCGAAGATTACTGTTAATTTCCTCAAAGGAATTGCCTGTTTTTTGGGGATAGCCAGTAAAACTTTCTGTTATCAGAACTCCCTTGAGGTTTTATTGGATTCGCATCTGAAAGAAAAAATTGGATGAGCAGGCGTGTAAAGTGTGACATAACTGTTATCATTCCTGCTAACTGGGGGAAAAACAATTTAATTTATCTGTGATAGAGAAGAAAAAGGAGAATATTGAAACTGATTTATTTGTGTGATTAGAGGCCAGTGCGAATTGTTTGGATTTTACCAAGATGAAACCTGACGAAGAGGAAGATAATTTGTTCTACTATTACAAAATTGTGGACAATTATTACTATCAGCTTGTGGAGGTAAGGCGATTAATTATTTGTTTTGAAGAGCTTCATTTAATTAGACAGCCAATGAGATTATTGACATAAGTATTCATCAGGGACTATTAATAGTTACTCGTTTTGTCCAATTCTGAGAGTTTCGTTGATAAATAGTAAACTGTTTTGAAATTTGTTTGGAAGGTGGGATGATATCTTTTCTGGATAAATATAAGTGGCTGGCCTAGCTTGATCTGTTGCTATGATATTTGTGTGAACTGCTTTTACCTTATAGTGTGAGGAATTAACATTTTATCAAGGATGAGTGGATATTTTGTAGGACAATAGTTTACCCAGGTGTTGCTGATACACGACTGCTAGTGTTTCAGTGGCCGAGTTTGAACAGAGAAATTCAATGGTGAACAGACATATTTACATATATATATGTATGTGGATACGGATTTCAACCTTGCCAGGTTTGTCCAGATCAAGTCCAGCTCTGGCTAGGTTGGCAGTGGTCTTAAAGCAAGAGGTTTATGAGAAACATGCGCCAATCTCACCAAAGGGCGATGGTTTTCTACAGGTCCTGCCTGCATGGATTCCGCCACCCATGAACGCGTGCAAGTTCAGTAGCCGTGTAAGGGAAAACTCTGATTGTGGCGTTACACCTCGTTCTGGGCCAAGCATGCAGATCAGGGGATCTATAATGTATCCTGAAATTCTTAACGTATATTTTAAGAAAAGCAAGGCTAATTGAGTTAGCATGTTATCAAAGACCTACAGCATGGATTCATGAGGTACATCTAAGTGACATTTGCCAACATATCAAGTGTGTCTTATTTTGGGATATTTTGGAGTGTGTGGAGCCTTTCCGAAAGAAAAAAAGCACAGTTTCTCCATTGTTTCCGCAAGATTTATACCACAAGTTGTTGGTGGCCAAAAGGACAAGAGTTGCTGTTCTTCATTAAATGGGCTGTTGGCTTCAGTGTGTTCAGGTCATAAGTTCGGTATTTAATTTAGCTCCCCTCAAATTGTGACCACTTCACATGTGTGAAAGTCAATCATTTTGCTGGCAGAGGCAGAGAAAGTTAATTTCCTGCAGGCTTTTGGGGACTCTTCATTTCCCTTGGCCCTTCCTCCCCAGATTGTTTATTGGTGTAAGCCATGCTTCATACTAAACCATGAATTTCTGGTTTTCCATGAACTTTCTGTTTATGGTCTCTTGAAACAGGAAATTGTAGAATTCCCTTTTTGAAGTAATACCTTTACGAAAATTCTAATGAAAGTGTGGATTAAATCTTTGTAACTTAATTATTACATGCGTTAACATTCTGTTGTAAGAACTTACCATCATTATTCTGTGTGCATTTCAATTAATGTTGCCTGAGGTAGTAATAAGATATTTTTAAAAATTTATGTAATGTGTATTGAATTAAGTGACATCTGTGCTCTTAAAAATAATTTGACATTATCAGTTTTTCAACACTTGGTCTGAAGTTTATGGTTTTGTCAGCGGTATGACTGTTGCAAAAATTGTAGTGTGAATATAGTTCATTAAAATGCTTGAAACACTTAAGAAGAAAAAATGTGGTTGCATGTTGTTAGTCATGGGTTGACTTCAGTACATATATGTCCATCAATCTTGAAACATTTATGAAACTATGATACACAAGTTAAGTACATCCAGCTTCATTTTCTCTTTGTTGAAATAGGCCTGCCTTGATTGATACATGTATGTATCACTACGCCCCTATCTAATAAGTTTCGAAAGGGTTTAACCTTTCTCTGTGATCTGGAATTTTCCGCTGTTTGAAGTGTTTTTGCACCTCTGTGCCAAGAGTGTTTTGATAAAGTAGTTTTTAGCAGTGTGTGTGTCTACATCACGAGTATGCCCTGAGGAGAGAGCACTTCCTGTGATGGATCTTTCTCACTGTCAGACTCTCCTCTCCAGGGCGACAAAACATTATTACATCCTATGTCAACACCTCTGAGCAGAGAACACAGATGTTGTTGCGTGACTGGAAGTTTCCTGAGGAGTGCTGATCCTCGAGAGACTAGGCTATTCGAATAAGCGGATGACTTAAGCAAGATAGAGGGTTATTGATTATTTATACCTACTGGAATGTGCACAGTTTATCAGAGCATGAGATCTGAAATATTCCAGAACACATCTGCAACTGGTGCGGAGGTCGAAATAGAAAAAGAGGGCGGATAGAGAGAGAGATATTGGAAGCACTAAAGATAATTGCAGGAATGTGAAATGCTCTCGTAGATTTAGCTAAGGTACATTGCATACAGTTTGACGTAAATTCTACAAATTTCCCTTGGGTGAAAAAAATGATAAACGAGTAAATAATAGATGAGTTTGTGGGCCTTATTCCCTGTAATATAGGGCATCTGGAGCTACTGGAACAGAGGTAGAAATATATCAACCAAGTAGAACAAAGTGTTAACGGTGTGGTTTGAGAACACTAGATTTAGTGTTATGTACGCGTGATGTTTGCTTCTGTATGTTGTAAGATTTTAGTTTTTAAACATTTTACAGGTGCAATTGTGCAGTCATCCAGCTGTCCATGTAATCCAAAAGGTTGTAATTTTGACCAAGAGAATTTTCCATTGGAAAGCAAGGTCACATCTTCACTTGTGACAGAGACATCCAAATCCTTGCTACAGACAGGTGACCTTCAGCTGTCCTGTTTGTGAAGTATTCTTTTGTATTATCACTCATTCTTTTAATTTTTAGGACCGACAGACAGGATTACTGAAGGCCAAAAAATTACACTTCTCTCGCATTGTTGTCTGAAAAATAAAGATATGTTTACAGGTATGCTGTTCATTAAATGAGCTTAAACCCAATGTGAAAAGGATCAGGAGGATTGTATACTTGTTACATTTACATGTTTGCTTGCTGAAAAGAGCAGACCATATGTCCAAAAAATTAGAGGAATTAGAGTAATGTAAAACACCAGTGCATCACATTAGGACTCGCTGTCACCCGCTGTCTAAGTCATTTGAATGCATACAGCGACAGTTAAATAAATAAATAACTATATGGAGAAGGATGTACCTCTGACAAGCCCAGAACCAATCATGCTTTAACTGCCATAATGTATAGAAGTGTGAAATATTCACAATAAAACAAATCAAGCAGTATTTAGGGTTTCACATGAATTAGCACCCAAGGAGGAAGTGAATCAACAGGGCTGTTCAGGAGTATAAGTAATCATGTAAAACTGTTGTGTTTCTGCATAACTAATGGAGAAGTCAGTTCAACTGCTAAAAAAATTTGCCGGCGGCGAAAAAAAAAAAGTTAAACGGGAGGTCAAGGGGGAAGTTGTTGGGGGGGGGGGCTTGTTTTTGAGTGGATATTCAAGAAGATATCTTTTCTGGTGCATGTAGGTAACTACTTAAAACTGTTAACCGGGGCGTGGGTAGTGCAGGTAGCTCAGCGGCCGCCGTGAAGTCTAGGTGTCCGACATGGCCATGACTTGAGAGATTTATTTCTGAAATCATCTTACAAGAAAATTGAATGGAAATGCCTTTAATGTCCATGGTTGACATTCTGTATATGAATGTCCGTTACAAACCTTAGATTTAATTACATTTTTTTTTCACAAATACTGTTGAGCAAGAGTCTTAAACGAGCAAACGTCACTTTTTCTCTGCTTATAGTTTGAAGCAGGAATATCTGTATTTGTTGTGTAATAAAATGCAGAGTTGTTTGCTCTTGCACTTATCACTGGACGTAAAGATAATTCTACTACCAGTGTCTTTATATTATGAGGTATATTGCTCTGCTGTATTGGCTCAAGTCCGTTGAGACCAATCGACGGTTTACTAGCTCCCTGGCACCAGACACAGTAGCCAAGCCCACACTCATTTTCTGCGGAGTTGTTCTGCTTTATGGAACTCTGGATTGATCGGAACTATTAAGTATTTCCCCCTCAGTCCTAGCAGGCTGTCTTGTCACCGAGATATATTGCCTGACTACCCTTGCCTGCTGAGCGGTTCAGTAGATTACATTGCCCAATACAGTGTTTTGTCAGCAAATTAAGAAATCTAATTATTAATTCGTGGTTTTATTTTGGAAGGCAATGTTTATCGATGCCAAGGCAACTTTTGTCAGTGTTAACGATGGACACAACTTGCACAGTGCCTGTCCACATTTTATGTCGGAAATCCTGTGAGATGCTCTTGTGTTGAATTGGCTGTTTATTACCGGTAGACAGACAGACAGACAGACAATGGGACACACTGTTAATTGACTTCTGGTCATATCTGTTTTATGATCCTAGCCACAGGTGTCAAAATCTTTTAATATCGCAGGTTTACGGCCTCTACCACAAATGGCCAACGTGACTTGGCCGTTGTACGACCTAAGTCTGGGACCTACTGGGCATCAGCAGAATTTTACAACCAATATAAAGTGGTTGTCTTGTATGTTGTAAAAGAGACTTCATTCCACAAAACCTGTATAAATGCCTCCAGAACATGGACTTGTCGACCAGCACTAGTAATAAGACAAACTTTTGAAGTCCCAGTAGACATGGTCTGTACTTGGCATTCTCCATGGTTCATGGTAACCTCGCCTCCCCATATGTGCATTACGTATTTAGCTTATCGAGATCTTTACGGTGTCAATTTTTGCTGTTTTTAGAGTGGATGTTGAGTTAATTTGACCAGTCTGTCATTTGTTTTGGGCCTTAATGTTGGACATTTGTTAAGGACGTTCGATTTGGACTCAAGATAACCCTTCAGGCTTACTAAACCACAGTCGTATTTACCCACAATTCTGTGGTGTGTAAATATTTTACATTAGTCAGAAGTCAGATGTATTGACGTTTTACAAGAGGCATTGTGTGGATGTCATTTAAACACTGGTAACAGTCATCATCTTAATGGAGAAATACTGAAACAATGAGTTTAAGGGCCAGCGAAAAAGATGACCAAATCAAATCTTTTTGCAGAACTTTAACTGAGAACTTATTGGCAGTCATTCATTTGTGTTAACAGTTTGAATCTTTAGCAAAACCAATAGCAAATTTTTATCTCTCCCACTTAATAATTTCAAGTTTAAGATGTCCTGAATCCATTAACTTATTTTTTAAGTAAACTTTGAGCTGATGAATTTATGAAGGCTAAACTAAAATGTTCTTATACCTCCAAATGGTGATTCTGAACATTTTATCTTCCATTAAGATTTATTTCGGACTTATTAGACAACAAATCAAGTTATTGAGGTGAATAGCAGCCTCTTTTCGTGGACATAAATGTTTTCAAAATGAAGGTAAATGATTGTTGTTTGCTGCAGGGTCATCTTGTCCCAGGAGATATCAGGCCAGCCTCGGTATAATACAGTTCATTAAGCAGATACAGGAAGTGGTGCCATTTAGCGCATTGAACTCAAATCTGATTATATCTCAAACCCTGCACACAAAATTCCACCTCCGTCCATTACTCCCATCGTTCCCTCGGCCTCATTCATGCCCCCGCTAAACATTTTCCTTGTCACAGCCCATTCTTGGCAGCTAATTGTGTTCACCATGATATTTCCAACCTCCCTGTGAAAGTGTAATTGAGCCGCAAAAAGACACCAGGAGAATTATTCACAATTCCAGTGTGATTGAGCCTTGAAATCTGGTTACTTGAGACGTGATTTGTTTCCAACAAGTTCCCCCCCGCTTTAATTGACACATTGAATGTACAAGCAAAGGTTTCCTTATGAAGATGATGTGATTTCAGTTGCGACGTTTATTCCGTTTCATATATCCCCTTGAGACAGGCCATTGATAAAGGCGCGAGCATCAAGTGACCCGACGTATACCTCAGGCTGCGTCTGAAATCCACTCCTGGTCCGGCAGGAAATCAATAACTGACTGGCTGTGTGGTCATCTCGGAGCTTTGACCACAACTGTGGCCAGCTGACAAGATTTGTGGCATTTTGTGCAGCATAATGCTATTAGATTGTCTGCTTGTTTGCCTGTGATGGAGAGTCCTTGTTGTTCAGGTCTAATAGAAAACTATCTGAAATCTTCGATCACATTCCCACGCTTTCAGAAACACCGACCTCTTAGAGTTTCGGGTCTCCGTGTAGTCCTCACACTTCCCCACGGTGCTTTTCTAGATTGTCCTTGTCGATGCACTTGACCATCAACTTAAGACATGCTCTTTATGTACCAATTGATTGTGTGATCTCTGTGTGTATGTGTTACTGTTATTGAGATGGCGTTTCATTTTGATGTGGGGCATAATCATCCCTATACAGGTGGATAGTAAAAAAAGTATTAAAAATATGACGTTTGACTATCAGCAGTTGATAGGTGAAACCAGTTTCCCAGGCAGTTCAAATTATCCCAAAGCTCTGCTGCTTTCTGCATTTTCTTTAATTTTGCCTTTGCTTCCAGAATCCAGATTCGTGTAATAAATGGATGAGTTTTCAAGTTAGGTTGTCAGTGGAGGGTTTTTTGTTTGCAAGAAGTTGAGCGGTATGTGGACAGCTAATGGATTAACTGTAGTGACACTGAAAAAGACTAGCTGTTTTATTGCAATACAGCTCTGAAGTCCTGTCAGTTTACTTAAAATTATTTTCGTTACCTGTTCTTACGTAATCACGTTTCTTTTAATTTAAAATATTAATATATTGATACCATTGTGTAACACTTGCATGTTGTTAGTTTTGTCTCTCCAGTCGATAGGATGCATATTCATTGATAAAGATGGTGCACAGATTTGGTCTGCTTCACTTGCAGCTGGAACATGTAACAAATTTTGGCAGGATCAGACTTTGTGTTAATTAAAAGTTATTTCGGTCCTTTGTGTAAAAAGTATCCTTCGCCATTCGCCTGGCTTCCATGTTTCCCATGATCAAGGGAAAGGCAGACGTGCTAAGAAGGCAGCTACCCTAATCCTAGAGAATCCGATTGAACTCAAGCCATTCTTCTGCGTCAAGCAGTCAAAATCCTTTTCTGCGTTATCCACAGCACCATCCACAGCGCTGATTGTGTGCCCAGAAACTCCAGCTGTCTTCGCTCTCAAATACATTTTTTGACGTTAAACGAAGACTGATGGGATGGCATGAAAGATTGATCAATTCTGAACCCATAGGAATAAGTAAACAGACAAGGGGAACATAATGTCTGGGTACTGGTGTAATCTCGCTTTAGTGCCCCTCACGCCAGACGCAGAGAATTCCGCCTCTGATGTTATTCACTCCCCTCTGCGACCCATCATTCCTCCACTATTCAAATTTCTGTCCAAGCGTAGGACTATCCGACTCTGTTTTTGTTCAAGTTATCTGCTGTGCCATCACTCATTGGCACGCCACAAAATATGAAGGGCACGGACAAAAAAAAAAAAACCTGCTGGAGGTAGTTAATAAGATGTCTTTGCTTTGGCGGCTAAGTGGAAGTAGTCTGGAATATGATATAATAATCAAGTGAGTGGAAAACAGGTTCTTTTGCCAATGGGTTGACACTTCATTGGATGAAGACTTGGAGGATTCTTCCGAAGACAAAGGAGGGGTGCAGACTGTATTGGGCGGGAAGCAAATGGCCCTCTGTCTGTCAAAAACAGGGGAGAAATTAGATTTGGGACATTTTGAAATATCAATTAAAACCACCCATCGATGTCAATTGCCGTGTGCAGTTGAAATATCCAGGCCATTTTGTGCGTCTGTTTGAAATGTTATCCAGAGAACAGTAACCTTGTCGTTAGAAGGAATTTAAACTAACATTCCATCCGGTCCAATGTTTCACAAAACATCTTGGTTTTGATTGACAAGGTCATCACCTTCATAGCCATCCCCACCCCCCCTTCGTAGCGAACGACTTTTCAGGAGAGGTCATTTGGGGGAGGGAGGGCACATTTTGAGTACAGCAGGAGAAAAACTTTTCTCCAATTAGAGTTGCCTTGGTGGATGATCTGCAATCAATTAAAATCCTATCTGTCTGACCTTGTCTGCAGTCTTAAGAGGCTGGCTTCAAGTTGTTCCTTGTTTCATGCCTCAATTGCTTGGAAAACTGCCGAATGTCCACTACATAATTGGAGACTAAGCATTTACCTCTTTAGATACATATACCTACATGTGCTAGTGTAGCAGAATAACCCCGGAGCCTCTCACCAAGGCGATCGCTGTGAGTTCATATCCAGCTAAGGCTCATTTCCTCTCTGGCCATGCATTGAATGGTGGGAAGATAAATAGATAAAAAAACACATGAGTAATTTGGTGAAACTTACATGCTTTATGTATAATTATTGACCTTGTGAGGTAAACGTTCGTATCAGTTTTTTTTTTCATGTGACGAATATTTTGGAGCACTCTTTCCATAAATTGCCTGTTACATGTTGTTGCAAATCTTGGCTTCATGACAGACGTCTGTATGCCAGTGGTCGACCATAATGCCAGTCACTGGGTAATAAGTTGATTGATCGACCTTGACTAAGATCATACCGACATTTGTCTGGTGAACCCAATCAGTTTGCCAGGACCAAGGATCAAGAAGCTGTCGTAGAATGGAGTCAGATTTAGGCCAAACTTCAAAACAGTTTAGCTCGCCAAGTCATTGTTACTCCCCAGAAGAACTTTTGTTTCGATACAAAGAGTTGTCCTAGACCTTCATGACAAAATTGAAAACTAGCATTTATGTTCAAATATAAGTTCAGGCTTTAGACTTGAACTATATACCATGCACTTCTTCTGCACTGATTGCTTTGCATTATTTCTTTGTTTAATGCATCTGTTTTATCCGAACTTCATGTTTTAATTTTTCTCAGAACAAACCTGACAAAGATGGTGACCGGCAAAAAGATCGTAGAGACGAGAGGGACTCTGGACGTAATCTCAATAAACCCCCTGTACATAGAGTGGACTCTTCCCCTGGGGCTTTCGGTAAGTTGTCACCTTGTTACCACGTTCTGGGGTCATCCTCAGAACGTGTCAGTGTTTTGCATGGTCACTTAATGGCAAGGAAACTTGATTCGGCAATTGGGCTTCTGGAGCAGTGAGAAAGAAATTAATACAGTTCTTGACTTCCAGCGAAAAATGATAGCACACGTTTCCAGGCAGCTATTCTTTTGTGAGGTTTCAAATTTCAGGCAGCTAAGGAAATGATGCATTATGATGCTGGAGATGGAAGTTATGCAATGTCATTACATTGCAATACACCACCAAAACCTGGAACAGGCTTGGAGTCAGTTTAATCAGGCTCTTTCGGTCCATCCCCTTTTTGCCGTTGTGTACCCTTACCCCACACCCTGCATCGAAACTACATCACCCAAGCTCTGTACCACTGGACACTTGATTAGTTCTCGTGTTATTCTTTTTTTTTCCCCGCTCCCCAGTTAGTTTGTGTTCGTGCTTTGACGTAAGTTTATTACCACATCGTGCCCAGCCTCCTGACACCTTTCTGAAAATTCATTTCCACTGTATTAATTGCTCAGGGAAATAGCACTGAAGCACTGGACGTTCCACATCCTGTTAGTATTGCAAGTTTAGCCAGCTACAGTAGCCGTGTTGCGTCATGCGCATGTACTGCCAAGCTGTATTTTCTCCTCTTTCCCAAATTGAGACATAATTAAGGAATTTGCAATGTGTTATAGTGTGAGATCTCTTGACCTCGCCACTTCAGTTAAGGTGTGGTGTTCTTCTCCTCCTGCCCTGCCGGGGCCCCACTCCAGAGATGCTTACATCCGATATGGCCAGGTCAAGCTGGCACAGTAGTTGGTAGTGTGAATTGATATACTAACACATGCAGGAATATTCCTAGAAGGAGGTAGGAGGTGGCTCTGTGATGACTCTCAACTCTCAACAACTGGCTCGAGTTCAATCCCAGCTTGGGGCAGGGAATTTCTAGGCTCTCCCACTTAGTGACAATAAGAATGATGCATGTGTTGTCATTTGTGTTGACTTGCATTCAGTGTTTTCCAATGAGATTCCAAATTCCAGGACCCATAATACTGGCGTCTATGTTGACTCGGTGAAAAATTCATGACAAAGACGTTAAACGACAGTCAAGTAATATATAAACATTAATTTCAAACTTGAATTTATGAACAGCTGCAATGTGTCTTCTCGGGTGTTGAACTCTGGAGCCATTTTGCGGGAGAAAATGTTGCTGGCGAAGTCTAATTGTCGTTCATCACGACAGTTAGTGTCTGTCATATTTCTTCTGCATGTGTTTTGTAGCCGAACTGCATTTATACAGCAGGGAGCTAAAGTTGTAGAGAGAGCAAAGGCTGTGCAGCAGTTCTGTTCAGTCAAGCCGTAAATCTGTTTCTGAATTCCAGTCAGTGGTAATGCTGCGTTGAAACTCTCGTCAATTTGCCATGACAGCTTGTGTGAGTTGAATTACAGGTATTGGTGTTTTTGTTACTTGAAGAGGCTATCCTTGAATTAGACCCTGATGGAGTCCAAATAAATTACCCAATTATCTTTCCACTCAACTTGCTATTTTCTCTGGAAAACACATTAAGAGAAATAGTTTTAGCATTATTCTTGTTTTTTTCCCCTTTTTTTATTTGTGGTCATCTTTATAGAATGTATTTTGATAAATCATCAGTTTTTGTGGTTATATATTGTATTAAATTTTGAACAGTTTCTTGATGAAGCTGTCAATTTGGGGGTCAAAATCCACTCTGTGATACCGTCAGTATATGTATTCTGGCCGATCGATATACAAGCCGAGAAATAATTTACATGCATGGTAGAGTTGAATCAAAAATATTGCTTCATGCATTGCACACAGCCGTCATTTGCCGATTTGCTAAAATTGAATGGGACACTGATTGGTGTAAATTATGCATTAGAATCGTGAAACTTTAAGTAAAGAGTACAGGTTATAATTTTTCTGGACAATATGCATTTGTTACATGAGGCCAAGTTTTAACCTCAGGCATTTCAGTTTCATCCATCCTGTAACACGGACAGTCATCATAAATGAAAGAGTGTTGCAAATCAATCAATCAGTAGCTTAATCAGTTTTTCCATGTATGATAATACAAGGCTTTACCTGTAATCCAGTTGCCAAGAAAGGCAAAGAACAGTGATTAATAGTGTCCGGAGAAATTGGCTAAGGCATGTTGGCAAAGCTCTGCGGTGCTAACTGAAAGATCAAGAGTGGAACCAAGTCACATTTCCAAGCATGAGTCAGCACAAGCTTCATTTTATAAACCCTCATGCAAACCATTCCCAAGTAAGGCGTGTAGCAAAATTCAATAGGACTCCATTAAAGCTCCTCTGTTTGTGTATGCCCACCCCCAGCCCTATCCCTATCCCTCTCACTCCCTTGGGGGCATTGATTCTGGAGGAGCTTCTGACTAAAACTATGCTTGTGCTGTTCCACTACCCCCTCTACCCCTACCCAAGTCCTCTGGGATGTGGAAATGTTGCCTTTGTGTTACACTGAATTACAGGATGTCAAGAGGATGTGATACACTTGGTTTTTCTGTGTTTACACATCTTTCTGTGTTCAAGACTACAGATATGACAGTTCTCCTCAAAACTAGCAGCATCAAAGACTCAGAACTCTGCGGTGCAAAGTTTTAATTGTTTCCATTCTACCATTAAAGCCCTCTAAAAAATTATGACATAAAGCACTAGTCAGTTGATCTTATGTCCGTCAGTTGGTCTTACGCATACTAATTGTACCTGGCCACTTTGTCTGAGACTTAGATAGTTACAGTGCATGCAGTTTCACAAATTGGGCAGCCTGAGCTAAAAGCCTTGTCCCGGGGTAAACTCCACTTGGACATCTTGAGGCTGTGCAATTTGTGCGTTACTGGGCACTCCTTGCCTGATGACTCTTGTGAGTCAAGAACGAAGTTCCGACAATCTAACTCTTCGATTGCTTATTTCCTGTGGGCAAATGGAAATCCAGACATTTCACAGAGCCCTTTCAACGTGTTTTATATGTAAACGGAGGTTCCTTAGCCAGACGAGTTGACAGAAGTCATTGGCTGCTAAAGTTTTATTGACGGGCAGGGAAAACAAACCCTTCTCTGTCTCAATGTGTGCCGATTTACTTGGGAGAAAATAGCCCCCTTTCTGATAGGATTTTTCAGAGAGTTTTTCCTGATTCTTGCATGCCAGCTTCTCAGTGGCTGGGGCGTCGTTTAACTAACTGGAGTAAAATGGGACTTGAGAGTTGCATTGTTGGCGCCACAGGTTGAAATTGATTGTTTGAGTTACAAGGGCTGGTTTTCTTTTCACCACCCATCTCTTTATATCCTATGTTAATTAATCCCTTGGACTGTATATCTATTATAGTGTAGAATTAATCTGAAACCAATGTCTGTTCTGATATGGATTTTTGTTTATTGACTTTCACTTTCAACCTTAACAACTTGAATTTAATAAAGGAAGAATTCAAACTCGTTTGTCCAGAAAATCCCCGAAGGGTCTTCTGCAATGTAAGATTTAACAGTTGGGAATTTCATGTCCCCCGAGTGTTGGAATGAGCTGTGTGAGCCAGAGAAACAGTGCGAAAAAACAAAACTGTGAAGTGCCAAGGCTGATTTCAGGGACCGGTTTCTTCACTGAAAAGGAAAAAAGTCTTAAGCCAGTTACAGGAAACAGCCTGTAACACAGACAAAAAAGAGAGAAGAGGAAAGAATCCATAGCAGTTTTTTAGTTATTCCTCACATTTTGATCCCCGGGAACTAAATTGGTCTATTATGTCCAAATTGGCCCACAAAAACTCTTTATTGAGCTGTTGCTCAGTTCTTTGATTGAATTTCACCTAAGACTTTTTGCTTTTATTGCCAATGTTTTCGCTCCGAGGCTGTCTTTCTCTGGTTTCAGATAGTGAAATTAGATGACAGGCCATGTTTCAATTCCAAACATCTTCTGTTGACTTAACTGCCACTGACCTCACAAAGTAGAGTTAACAATATCGACAGTTGAAAGCTTTAGAAATATGAAATTGCATCTTTGTGGAAGGACGCAGTCTCTTTTGTGGTCAGAAATTGCCTTAGATATTTCTTGACAACAATTTTGCATCCATAATTGTCCAAATGTTAGGAGAGATTTGAAAAAATGTTGTGGTTTCATTGATTGTCACAAGTGTTTTTTAGATTTTGCTTTTATTATTTTTTATTGTTTTTCAAATATTGGGTGGAATTACAGTTGATTACTTTTCCTTCACTCCAGGTTAGAACAAGGAACCACAATGGCAAGCTGGGCTACTCGGGTGGCAAGATGTTAGGGGTAATATGAGAAATCATTGAAACCCTGTTCAAATAGTAAACACATGCTATCATGCAAACAAAGTGAAAATTAAAAAAAAAATAAGGTACATAACAAAGCAATACCTGGTTGTATGTTCAGGTTCGTTATATAATTAGTCTGGCACAAAAGGCAGATGGTCAACATCAATTTGGAGGAAGCAGTCGTGCGTGCTTCCAATTAAGGCCTATGTATGCAGAAAGAAAGATTGCATTAATGCCCACTATGATGTGTTCCATGTCAAAATATTGTGCAAGAAGTTGCACAGTGGTGTTGACAAGGTGTCAGATGTAGCCATCCTCTATTCCCGAGTCAAACCGGTTTTGTCACGCAATGTATGCTAGCTTAAAGGGCAGAAGACTGCTGTCTGCACAGTGGTTTGTAGCATGACAATGGGCTAATGAGCCGTCATTACAGCCTCTTGTGCTTCCCTCATCTGCTTTTTTTTTTAGCGGGTCGTCTTTCCCAACAGCCTCTTCCTGTGCTCTCTGTGACTTTGCAGTAAATCTCGTTTCCTGATGCCACTCCACTGCCTTTGATCACATGATTACGCCAGGTATACTCTTGCTGATGACCCGTTGGCCATTGGGAGCCCTATGGGTGATGATCAGTACAGGCCATTGGGAACCCTGTGGGTGACAACCAGTACAGCCGAGAGCTGATGACACACACTCGCAGAAACGCTCATCTTAGATGGATTTGGGGTCGAATGCCAGCCGAGTTATGGCCTTACTTCCACAGCTTTATCTCTCGCTTAGTCCGCAAGGTGATTCTTGTTTTTCACCTCACTGGACAGACAACTCCTTGGATTCACTCCACTTTAATTACGTGTCAGTGCAGCATGACTCGCTCCTCTGACGTATGTGTCTGGGCCTCATAAAACCACGAACCAAGCATAAATCCTACCATTGTTATCCATTTGACCTTGAGCACGTGTGAATATTAAAGTATCCCATTATGCAACTCGGCCAAAATTTAGCCATCAACTGAAATTCCTGTCTGCAACATTTACTCTCGAAAACACGGTTTTACTTACCTTGTCCCTAATTATTCGACTCTGGTGAACATGTTGTCATGTAGTCTGGAGTCCTGCCATACTGAAAACTTCTGATTTGTGTGATCCTGACACCAAACAGGCAGTGGGTCCTCACTTCCATGGCACTCACCAACGTGTTAGCTAAGATCTGATTTGCCTGGTGTCAGTATGAACATCTTGAAAACAGTGACCCTGTGATTTATTCAATTTATTTATGTATTTAATTGATTGGTGTTTACGCTGTATTCGAGTAAATGTAACTTATACAACAGTGGCCAGCATTTTGCTGGGAAGAAACCGAGCAGAGCCCGACGGAACCCACAAACATGCAGAGGTTGCTGATAAACCTTCCCACCTAAGACCTGAGAGGAAGTCAGCGAGAACTGAAATTGAAATCACAGTGACCGGTCATTGTTCTACACTATTACAAGATAAATAACATTGTGACTGTAAACTGTTACAAGGAGAGGCAGCATTGTGATAGGAGTGAAATAATGTTTTTATCAATTTGTTTACCCTGATTCGTCAACCTTTTTGTATGTGAATGAGCAACTTTCAAAATGATTTATGCATATTTTTCATTTGAGTTCGGAGATAGAACTATAATTGTTGAGATGGCCAGTTTGTGGGCTTTACAGAAAGTATAATTTCTTCAGTCTACCAATATACACAGAATAATGCCCTCATGGCATATGCTTGAATAAGCATATTGCTGTCATGAGAATAGGCTGAAAAATTACAATATGTTCATTGAATATTTTACCATTCTTCTTCACTGGCCTAGTTGGAAAAGAACACTTTGGAGTGAATGTATGTATGATTTACAGGCAATTCTGTGTTAAAATATCAAAATATCTTTGGGTATGGGTCAACTCGCATAAAAAAAAAAAAGCAAGTGCATTAGAAGTGGAAAACCATTGAATAAGAAGCAAATGTGATGCATTGTCCACTGGCAGACTTTACATTTCCGTCCTCTCTGAGATTACAGATGTGATATCTTTGACCCTGAAGAAGATTTGCATTCAAGTTTCAGATATCATGAACATAATTAAAAAAAGATTGTTAATGGATTTCCTTAATTCTGTTTTGTTTGAAAATGTGAAAGGCCCAGCCATGCTGTGTGTGTTCCAGAGGGAATGATGAGCTGTTCTAAACAGTGACTTTTGGCATTGAAATGTAATGAATATAATGAGATTCATTAACCTTAGAGGGTAGGGCTTGCTGTGAGATTATCTTGATCAGTACAGTGGGGAGTGGGGAGATAATCGGATATGAGGACGAGACTGAGACGTGGTTGTTGGACGTACAGGGATTCCGTGATTTACGAGTTTCCTCCAGCCGGCTTTGTCTTTGATTGTGGCCGTCTTCATCCAAGACAAAATGGAAGCCTTGTTCCGCAACACTACTGCACCTAAAAGCATCCGGCATGAAAATTACTTCATTTAGCAGTGGGAGATTAGCTCCCTGCCAGATCCTCTCTGGTGACATTGATAAAGTGCTGTGTCCAGAGCTAGAAGTCTCAACCCACACAATCCCTTCCTACCCTTCCCTCTCTTCCAGGAGAATAAAGAACGCAACTCAACTGGCCCAGGCATGCAACCATCAGAATTCAACCGCTTTCCGTTTTTGGAAAGAAATACTTCAGCAAGCCACAGCTGTGTCTAAATCTGTCACCTTTCCCCTCTCGCGTTTGTCCCCACCACCACCCCCACCCATGGGCCGCTTGTCGCCAAATGCAGCTGATGTCCCATCCCGCGGGACATATTCATCACCAGGCTTTAATTAAGCAGCCGAAACCGGTTATGCAGAGAGAGAACACTAGCACAGTCGGCTAAAAAGTGGACGCCAGCGGTCGGCGTTGTTTTGGCAAGAGAGTGTGGCAAGACGACAGAAGCAGCTTGCCGAGGCAATTTTGTCATGAGAAAATAAAAGCTGATTTTATATTCATTGGATAATTATGCCGTGGTTCCTTTGGTAAATTGGCTAGCTAGCCCGAGGCTGAAATAGGCAAAGTTGCGGGGTCATTGTTGACCAAGCCTCAAAACCAAGGCCCCGTGCAATGTTCTTTTTTCTCCCGGATACATTTTGGAAACAAATCTTCTGGGAAATCTGTGTTCAATGAGGAAAATAAATCGGTATCGCCCTTAACAGTGTGACCAGCTTTACCCATGGTTAGACATTCTGTCCATACTGAAACCTTTTTTTGTTGTTGATGTTGATTTACATCCTTCACAAAGCAGTATCCAATAGAACTTCCGTTTGGACATATTCCATTAGCTAACAGTTTTATGTCAGATGAGTTAGGTTAAAGGAAAAGATTTTATTACAGATAAGACAAAGTAGAATCAAATTTTTTTAGCTGGTATGTTCAAATAGCATTTATTTATTTCATCTGAACGAAAAATAAATTGGCCAGATTTTAAATTATATCCAGAAGTGGTTAGCTTGAAACAAAAAGAATGAGTGTTGCATAATTCTTTGAAAGCTCAAGACACTGCCTTGATTTGAATATTTTTCTTTGTGCAAATCTTTTTTATTCACAAGAGCTTTGTACTCTTAAATTTGTTTCCAAACAAATTAAGGATTACAACATGTTTCAGGTAATTGGCTGCATTTTTTTTATGAGCCCATATTACCGGTCATGTTATGGTATGACTTCGCCCATCTGTTCATTCCAGAAAGTTTTTGGCTTCGTTGCCTTGACTACCCTATCTGAAGAACCACTTCATGCACAGTTATGAATTTTGTTCACACTTTGTTTTGATCACAATAGAAGAAGCCTATTGCAAATAAGTCTTGCTTCTTTAAAATTACAGTTTTCGCCTTTTTGTTATAGCATGTTTTTAAGTCCACTTGGTATTTGAAGAACTGTTTCCCGTACGAGTCTGAAATAGGACGAGGATCAACACAGAGTCTAATGGCGTTGCATGGTAATCACTCGGCCAGCGCAGACAGGCGTATCAGAAAGTTTCAGCACATCATCTTCTTTTCTTTCTCTATAAAGTTAATTTATTTATTTCACCCGTATACTGTAAGTCCTTTTCAAAGTGGCACATTTTCCCGCACAAGACCAAGTAAAAGTTACTTGTGAAGTTTGATTAATTTCAGAAAGTGCATTTTTACCAGCCAACTTAGGTGAAACACAGCATTTCCTCATAAATGACCCAGTATATTGACCATGACTAGGTTCCTCATCATCCCTGAATCTGAATGCTCTGTTGTTTGTAGAAAGGCCGTTTTTGATTTGTTTGAAAGAAAGGTACTGGAATTATATAAGTTTGAACACCAAGGGTAATATTTGGTGACATTCATTTGCCTCTGAAACTGCAATTTCTTGGGCGAAAAGTTTTGAGAAAACATTTTCTGTTTATGTATCCTTCTCATGCACACAACTGAGGGCATATTGTGGAAGTTTTGTTTTGCTCTGTATGACTGTGCTTTATATTGGGCCTTGTACTCCGGCCATTGTCCCAATTATTGGCTGCTGCCGGGACACAATGGTAGCCCATTATGTAGGTGAAGAGGATCGGGATATAAAACTGATACAGTAATTGTGGTTGTAATACAGGCATAGCAACTCAGAGCAGGCTGAAGGGACACCACAGTTGTTCCATTGATTGTTTTGTTGAATCTGCTTGTCCAGATAATAACCAGTCTCCAGAGAGAAAAAGCATACTGGCCTGTGTTTGGTGTTTTACGAAGAGAGCTTTATGTCACAAGTTAATTCAGCTGTCGTTGACAGACCCCCTAATTGTGTGTTAGTGTTTCCTTTCATGGTGCTAATGAGGCTGCTATTAAGGCCAGCAAAGTCTGTCCTTGTATTCTTGTGTACCTCGAATGAAATATTTCTCTAGATGACACCAGAGGTCATGAATTGTCTCGGACACAGATTGGATGTTTGTGGACATCATATCATTTTCCTCTTCGCATCTCTGCCTGTGTGTGTCGTCTTGCCACAATCTTGCCAAATGTCAGCATTTTCTGGTGTACATTAAAGAAAGTGTTTAATTTCTGGGGTTAGTTTTTAATATATGTAGGATATATCTGTACCTGTAGTGGGCTAGAAAATACTTTTCTGTACCAATCCACAATAGTTTCAAGGGTTGGAGGAAACCTTTTAGAGGCAGAGGCTATCCAATGACTGGGGGCAAGTTATTGATGAATTTAATAAAGCTATATTTTCTGATTAAAATTGTTTTATGGCTAGAGGCACAAAGTTTGCGCCTCCTATATTTCCTGGTACAGCCATTTGAGACACCTTGCTGGTAACATTGAATGAATGATTATGGCTTAATGCCATTTTGGCAGTATTTCAGCCATATCATGGCATTTGCGAAAATTAAACCCGGAACTGCACGCTGGGGTAGCTGACATAATGAGCAAACTATATTTACCCATCATAATCTGGGCCTCAAGTCAACCATATCCTGTATTGCACTCCATCGTCTACCAATGGGATGTAATTTGTTCTACTACGATTTGAATATACAATCCAGAAATTACCAGTTGATTACCGTAACCCAGAAGCCAGTGGTTGTCAGTGATTCCTGCCTATATGAAATGTGATAGGTTGGTTTATAGTGGTAGCTGTAGTCCTGGGGATCACCAAATGACTTTCTGTCACGCACCTTCAAGACTGATATTGTTTTGAGGAAAAGTGATGTGTGTCTGGTCAAAGCAGCAAATGTGTGTTCTGAGTAACTTGTTTGGGTAGGTTTTATTTCACTCAGCATTATTGTAGCCAGAAATCATATAGTATGACAGTGAATAAGCCAGCTTGGTGTCTGAACATTGCAACTGGTTGAAAAGACATCATCTGTCTTCAACACAGAATTCCAGTCAGCAAGCACAATGCATATGTCATTATTACATCCAGCCTGCCACATAGAGACAACATCTTAATCGTTGTTATGACCTTAATATCGCTGCAAGTGACTTTTCGAAGTCTCTGATCAAAGCAACGAGACAGTTTGAAGGCCTTGCAAGTATCCTCTTGTCCATCATTAGTGTTTTCATGGGCGTAAAGATGCTCTGTGGTGAAATTCAGAGAGATACAGCCACACTGTACAAATAGACGTTGTCATTCTGTAGGTGTGAAACAGTTCCAGGAAGAAATGGCGGTAATTAAGTACATAAATTCTGAGCACAGTTTGAAACCTGACCAAGACTACTTCAAGGGTGTTTTAAATTTGTCGGGCATGTATCTTTTGAAAAAACCTTGGTGACATTGGGTTTGTCATTTACCTGTCATTTGCCACAACCCAGAAAATGTGACTACCCTCATATGCTATGTGAAATATTCTGGAGGTCTGTATTCAGCTCCAATTAAAGAATGAAACATTGCACTTATCCAGCAGAAGTGTAGCCATTTTGGTTTGTATGTAACATGTCTCCTTTGGTACAGATATATGAGAATTTTCTGGGAAATGTTTCGTGAGTTTCTTGCCCAACATTAATTTAACCCATCCTGTTTAGCATTGACCTGGTTATTCTTTACATTAACCTTCATCCTTATATTGCACTACATGTATAAATGATCAGCCCTGCTGTTTTGTGCCAGTTGCTTGAGAGCAGGGCACTTGAAGAACATGCAGCGAAGTAAAGAGTATTACATTAAGTCATAACTGTAATAAATGAGTATTACATTAAGCCATAACTGTAATAAATGAGTATTACATTAAGCCATAACTGTAATAAATGAGTATTACGTTCAGCCATAACTGTAATAAATGGGTATTACATTAAGCCATAACTGTAATAAATGAGTATTACATTAAGCCATAACTGTAATAAATGAGTATTACATTAAGCCATAACTGTAATAAATGAGTATTGCCTTGTCATAGCTGTAATAAATGGGTATTACATTGTCATGACTGTAATAAATGAGTATTGCATGAAGTCATCTCTGTAATTGTTCAACCTTTCCATATGTATGAAAGCTGTTTACTCAGGTATATTCTGAGGACATTGTTCTGTTTTGATGGATGGGATTGTACTTCGTGTGAAGCTCTGATATTTACCAAAATAAAAAGTGTAGTTTTGTCTCCCCAAATTAATTGAAAAATGTGCATATATATTACTGACTTGCTGTTTCATGAGCGAAAGTTTGGAAGAATTATGGTATCCATGAAAGACCTAAGGACTGTGTACATGGATTTCCAAATAATTTGTTGAAGAGTTTCTCCTAAGTATAACTTCATCTTTACATTTTGCATCTGATACACATGAATGATAACCATTCCGTTCTGATTTTGTTGTTGTTGCAGGTCAGCCCGCCTCAGCGAGGAGCAGTGGTGTATTACCAGACCTTCTGCCGCCTCACACTCCTCCACAGTCAAGGTCACAACAACAACGACCCCAGGACAAATCCACATCAGAGGAGGTGGGTCTTCAAGTCAGTTCAGATTTTTCTTTATAATTATTTGTGATTTGCACCTGTGGGATTGTCGTTTTATAGAGCCAGCACCTGTCTTGTCCTTGGTGTGTGCTTTGGTGTGTGTAAAAGCAGGTAAGCATGCAGCCTACATAGGGTGGATTCTGTTTGAAATGCATGCGTTCACCTGATTGAAGATTCTGAGAGTTATAATGATCTTAAAAAGCTTCTTCAAGTCTTATTTGGAAAATAGGATGATATCCTACTGGAGAAAGGTTTTAGTGTCAAAATTTCTGTTTTGTAGCATTTATTTGTGTCGAAAAATGTTTGTTTGTTTTTTCTAGGCAAAATTACCATATGTCAGCTTGGTCCTGTTTCATGTTTGGTAAAAAGGTAGAACTCTCAGAAACTTAAATCCGGATTCCCTTTTCATCCCCTCCTGTACCCCTCCTGTTGCAGTATTTGGGACTGTTGGACTGTTGGGCCTGTTGCAGTATTTGGGACTGTTGGACTGTTGGGCCTGTTGCAGTATTTCAGTGGAAGTCGAGTACAGCTCATTAGAATCATTTTGGTACAGCTGTTGGCCAGTCTGAGCATGTGGCACTGGAAATACCTTGACTTTGGGGGCTAACTAACATGGGAAAAGATAAAGACTGCATACAGATCATAAATCAGTTCTTCATAACTATTCAAAATGTAAATTACATCATAACATGCAGTATGGCATATAATAAACTAGACTTCATCCTGAAATTGCATTTTCGGAAGTTTGGCAAAAGTTGCCCAAGGTGGGAAAATTTACCCAGCATTTCTCAAAGTGAGCTTATTAAATATTGAAGTCCTTGAGAAGAATCTGAGTAATAGTCTGTGACGTAACCTTATTGAGTAGCAGCTTCCATATGGCAATATTACGAAACACAGTTATGCACTTTTTTTTCTTATCTTCATCGTGAAAGTAGTGACATGAAAAATGAAGTGAATTATTAACCATGGCCAGTGGCTCCTTGTGTCTAGAGTACGGGTTAAGTGCGGAGGAAGGCTGGCATCTCCGTGACATGAGTCATTTCTGGGAGTCTCGCTGATTGCCTCTGTCGATAATGCACCCAAGCCGTGGATACCCTTTTGGGGTTAGCCCTGGGTCAGCTTTAGTTTTTAACCCTCTATTCACGGGCTGATGGATAAAGTCTCATTAAACAGATTGACCGGGGGCCTGTGACAAGTCACTTTCTTTTGAAGGTACTTTTGATTTTATGGAGAAGTTCCTTTTTGAAGAATGAGATAAAAAGGCAGTTTCAAGACGCCTAATTTGGTGATTGGCTGCAATGGTACGTCTCTATCACTAGGGAGACATGCAATATAACAAAAGCTGATTACTGTACAACATAGAAATATCTTAATTCGTTTGACTGTTGTCAAAAGAAAGAGAGTCTGGACTTAAATTTATCCTCTTAAGTACCTTGTCCAAAAAATCAGACAGTTTTGGTTGAGGAGATAATGCTTTTTTGAAAAATGTCAGTTGTCTTGGTCTAGTAAGTTGGAATGTATTTATGATTAATGGCATTTCAATACACTAAATCATCCTAAGTGGAATGATAAAAAAAAATGAAAGACAAAAAACTAGAAACGGTTAAAAATTGCAACTCATGATGTGTGGATTTATTTCATCGAAGAGAAATCAAGTGTGAAAAGGCAGTAATGAATTGACAGTTTAAAGTGCAACGTGAAGACATGCAGTCATTGTATTGAGAGCAGCACTATGTGTGTTTACCTATGTGATAGTTTATAAACTGTCTTGTTTAAATGATATTATGAGAACTGTGAGAGTCAGGCTCAGTTAGGCTCTTACCAAATGTTTCGCTGGCTTTAATTTCTGACATAACCCATGTATTATGAAGAAAGAATAACCAACATGTACATGAGAAAAATCACAAAAGTAATGAGGTTAACATCTAGCATGCACTTCCTTCGGAAGGTGTCCGATTTTACGAAGAAAAATCTTTTTCATTCAAGAACTAGAATTGCAGAACTGGCGTCTATCGTGACGGCAGGTTTGGTGATTAGCTACAGTGGTACAAATGTATCATGAAAGATGCACGTCAGGATGGAGAAACCTCAAATTTAGTAAATTCAGTACAAGGAAATGCCAAACACAAAATCTTGTCGAGTTTCATTTTATTGTTTTCCACTCTTGAACCAAAGCGAAGTCCATGATTCAATTTTAGATGTGTTGCTAATTTGCAGTAGTGTTGCATAACCCAGAGCAACCGTGTGGCGTTGAATTTCCGCTGGTTCTGATAGTTGCATCCTGTCTGAAACATCCCCCGGGGAATCGCTGTTACTCGGCTTTAGATAATCCACTAGGATTTATCGTTCCCTTGTTTCCTTGCCACATCACAACTCCTTCAGTTTAAGCACCTAGAATTGCAGTCAAGTGCAAATAAAATGGCTGAGCCGGCTGTTTTGCATGTGCCTGCGTTGCCAGGAGCTACCCTGACAGTGTTATAACTGCTTGACCAGGTGGAGGGTCTCGCACTAAATAATTGATTGCTGGAGCATAAAAGTATCTCCCGGTCCTTTTTTGTTCTATTGTTTTTCTTTTTGGTCCAGTGTTGGTGATGAATTTTGTTTATTGTTCAGAGATACACAGCAATATAATTTCTTGAATTTCACAGGTCAGTTTTTCATCAAAGTAAACGATGAAATACATTTGGTCTCATTTAAGTAAGTGCTGATATGAAACGGCATCATTGAAAGACTGAACCCAAAGTAAACCGTGGCAAACAAGCCCAAATTTGTGATACCTTAACATCTCGCAAGCGTGCTCTACTGAGACCCCCAGTTATGTGAATACTCCACGTTAAAAGACAGGATGTCATAAGATTTGACCTGCAGGCCAGCAGACAAAAAGACAAATAATTATAGAGAGGCTGAATTGATGCAACTAAAGGTGCTGGTTTTCATTGGTTCATTACATAACTTGATGCCATTGCGCTGATTGGCACTAAAAATGAAATAAAGACCAAACATTTGAAGCATCCTTTTAAATGGATAGCCGAGAGGATAAGGTAGGATGTCAAAAGTTTGACGGATGGAAAGATTGACTTCTCAGAACTAATAAACGAGTTCAGCCTTACAACACAAATATTGGACAGTGCTTGATTATCTACGGCTGTGACGTCACATCTTTGTTGGGATACCATTTTGATGCGGGCAGAATTGCAAAGTCACAGTTGACAGAACCACTCAGTTGATACAAAGTTGTGTTGACAATCAGAAAAAAAAATATTGGCTATTGTTGCCATTTATTGCTATACAACCTAAGCTTAGAAGTTTAGAAACATGACCACAATCATAAGCAAGATTTTGGGGGGGGTACAGCATAAGACACCAGTCTGATAAAGACAAGGAAATAAGCAAATTGGGAAGCATGAGTATATTCTGTTTGCTTTCCCTGTTCCCCATTTATTTTTATATCATCCTGTTTTTACCCCAGTGATGCTGTTCGTCAGGCCATCATTCAAAGAGCGTGGGAGCAAAGTGGTTTAACTGTTTGTTAAGTGATGTCAATATCTCACCCTGGAGAGCCACTGCAACCCCCACACCTATCATCAAACAGCACATATTGATTCTCCAAGCATTCGTCTATTGGGGGCTCTTCAGGAACATAGCCAGTCAACCAACACTAACACCTCTTTGTATAAGCACAGAGTACGTGTATGTCAGTGTCATTTTCAACTTTTTGAGGGAAAGTAATGACTGCTTTGTACTTTTGACATTGTCACATTTTACTGTTTGAGCATTTTATTAAAAAGCATGAAGTCACAATAGCTGTGTATATCCCACAGAATTTGACGCCTTGCTCTTGGGGCCTAGGTTTATAGGCCATGTCGAGGATAACTGTAAATGACCTAAAATGCATGGTTAGATGCCATAAAATATTACTTTTGCAGCTGAATCTTACATTTTATCATAAGGATATCACCCTACCTGCTTGGCAAACTTCAACACAGCTTTCGACAATCAGTAGAACTCCCACAGTCTGGAAAAGTAAGCATTTTTGTTATGGACGAAATTTTAGGTCATGTAGGGTGAGTGTCGAAAGCCGACTAACAGATTAACAAACTGACAAGGACTTACAGAACTGCTTGTCATATAGCTGAAGGTGTGAAGAGTAGTGGTCCAAGAAGTTACAAGTGGAATGTGTTTTTTTGTTTCAATATATGACTCACTCCACAGTTTGCTGTTTTCCCACCTGTGTAGGTTATATTAGCATCTGCATTAAACATACTCAAGAGTACCATAACTTTGGAGTTTTGTGTGGTGATTTTCTCCACATGATACAGGAAATCTTCAGGTTCTCAGTTAGGTTATGACCAACATAAAAATACACTAATTACAGTAGTGTAATTCTACACTAGGTGTCTGTTCAGGCATACATGTTCGCAAAGGCCATTATCATTTGTAGACTAACAACATTGCACTTTTTGTTCAGCCCTAAAACTGCCTAACCCCTAGTAGCTTTGTCTCCAGAGTCACACCAAAAAGGTGCACAAGTCACTAAACATCGATCTTTCGTGTGAAAAGGTTGCAGAATTAATGTAGCTACTATTTATTTAGACCTTCAACTATTGGGGAGTTCATGGCAACATTGCAGGGAAGGCTTCTGTACAACATTCGTACATCACGAACTGGCTGTGATTGATTTGGAACGCAGATTTGAATAGCCGTGGATTTGCTCCACATCTTTGCTTTGCCAATCTTGTTTTCATACCTTTCTTATCCGCTTTCGTTTTTCCTCTCCAGTTTTATTGCCTCTGGTATTGGTCAACCCATCAGTTGAAGGTCTGATGTGGACAAAGTGCTTTAACCATTTGCTAAATAGTGTTTGCTCGGGTCAATAGCAGTCACTGGAGAGTTCCTCCACACCCAGGACCTGTTCACCAACAACAGTATATATTGATTCCTGAACCACTTGACAGCCCTGGGTTGCTGGAAGCTTTCCACCCAAGTGCTCTGTTAAACTTTGTATAATGCCATTTTCAACTACTCCCAAGGACGAATGATCTCAGCTGTGTTTTCTCAAGCGGGAACGAAAGTTTTCTTTGTGTCCGGCATGTTACATGTGCAATATATTGCTTTCCTGTCCAAATTGAACATGCCTCATCCACTTCTCTCATGTGGCAGAGAAACTGCTGACGTGGCATTAAGTCATGATTATTTCTTACCGGAAAAAGTATCATTTTATGATTATCATGTGCCTGTGAAAGTGTACTTCGACATGCTTAACTTTCAGCAAAATACAGTAGTTTGAGGTGTACCTGATTAACGATTATGCAGCATTGAATGTTCATATTACTTTGTTATCTTAAAGTACACAAGACTAAAAATTTGTCGTAAAATGTAGGCATGTAGTCCTTAAATCATATGCAGACATACTGAATTCTCAAAGAATAATAGAGTATTGGATCCTGTATGAGATAATTCTGCTCTCAGTGATTTGTCTGATCCAGCATCAAAGACAGCTGGATTCTTTTTTCTGCCCTTGGGGAATTTTTTTTTTTCTTTGATTTCTTTCTCTTAAGGAGGTGATTTAGTTATTAGTAAGGCTGTAGTGTTCTTCACAAGATGGAAATCCCCAAGATGTTGCCTTTCATGTGAGGAACTGCTCATTTTTGCTGCAAGGTGAGGAGATGTTTGGGAGACCACGTCACGTGGAACCTAATCTGTGGCAAAGTGGCATGGTAATCACATTGCCCTGTATCAAGTCAAACAATAAAGAAAGTTTGCCGTGAAAACTGCAGTACTTGAAACCCGAATTACAATGTCGACTGTTGGACTTTTTTTTTTTTTTCATTTCTTTTTTTTTTTTTTGTTCTTCATTGCCCAGAGGGAACGGTTTCTTGTGACGGCTGCTGTTTCTTTTTCAGGAAGATACACATGTATTATGTTCTCAGACTATTGTGTTGTCTTTTTTTAATCCTGCATTGTTTGGCTTTTCTGCACTGTGTTCAGTCTGTTGGAGGTTCACGCTGAATTTAAAGCCCTGAAAGACATTTTTTGTGTTCAACAGTTTTAGCCTTGCTTGCGGAAAAACTTTTTCATGTGAAGTTGGGAAATCAAAGAACATAAATTTCTGGAAGTGAATACTGTGTTGCCTTACAAAAGTGAACTCTTGGTTTCTCTTTACCATGTCTGAAGATGTAATGAGGTCTGGTTTTAGTGAAGTGGCTGCATCTGTTTTGTTGCATTTGGCTCTCTACAATTGGGTATTATAGTCGTACAAGTACACTACCAACCAGACTATTTAAAGTCCTTTGTCTTGCTTAACTGCACACCTTTTAAGAGCAGGCGCCTAGCACAGTTCTGTTTAGATGTATAGCTTTCATCTTATTGCATACAGGAATTGTGAGGCCATGGGGTGACCAGCTTAACTGACTTTCTACAGGCAAGCCATTATTGGGCTTCTGTCCTGCCAATAGAAAACTGGCTTGCAAACTCCACCACTCCACTCGGGACTGCCTGTTCCTAATCAGTGACTTGACTATATTAATCTTTCATGAAATCAGGCCCTAATTTCATAAAGTGCACTTAGCTGTTAATGTGCTACCCTATACAGGAGTACTTTACACTAAGTGTGCTTCATAAATTGACCCCAGACAACTGTATGCAGGCAAATATCTAAAATCAAAGTAGATGCCCAAAAGCTGGGTGATTTCACTTTATTTTTATTTTATTTTTTTTTCTTTCCAGATTGTAATATATTGATGTTTTTTGCCTGACGGACTTGTTGCGAACAAAAACCCCTCACTCAGATGATTTTGTGCGAGATTTTTTGCTATCAGTGTTGTCTTTTATCTTTACAGTATCGACAAGCCGTCAGTAAGACCCCCTCAATGCGGCACCAGCGATCGTTTTCGGCCTTTGGGTTTGGAGCGGCCGGCGGAGGCACCGTTACCAGTGTTAGTTCGATGACGCCGTCATCACGACGGGGTTCTCAAATCAACGTCAACGTGACGCCAATTCAGTCTGCCGATCTGACAGGCGATACTCCCGAGATTAGGAAATACAAGAAACGGTTTAACTCCGATATACTCTGTGCTTCACTCTGGGGTGAGTTGAAGATGGCAATAAAAATTTGTTTTATTTCTGGAAAACGCACTTATATTTTAGATCTTATAAATGATGAATACACAGTTCATTAATTACTGAATTTGCCTGCATGGCTTATCATCTCATTGAGATTGATATTTTGAGAGGTCTTTAAAATTATGGTCTCAGAAAGATTTTTGGAGGTTTATTTGGTACATACAGACATAGGAAACAGAAAAAAAAAGATGAGTTTCCGCACAAAAAGTAATGTTTTATTTCCTTTATTAAGTAAGCATAAAAATGCACTTTTGCTGGGAAGTTTTATGTGCGATTGCGGGTGCAACAACATGTCCAAGTCAAGGAAGGCCATGATTTTGGCAAAACATAACGAGGACGCAAGTCAAGGTGCAATCAAATACAATGCCCAGGCAACCAGATAAATTGTCAAAGTAAACCATTCATAGGTGAGCCTTGAAGGCCATGATTTGGCAAAACATAATGAGGACGCAAGTCAAGGTGCAATGAAATACAATGCCCAGGCAACCAGATAAATTGTCAAAGGAAACCATTCATAGGTGAGCCTTGAAGGCCATGATTTTGCAAAACATAATGAGGACGCAAGTCAAGGTGCAATGAAATACAATGCCCAGGCAACCAGATAAATTGTCAAAGGAAACCATTCATAGGTGAGCCTTGAAGGCCATGATTTTGCAAAACATAATGAGGACGCAAGTCAAGGTGCAATCAAATACAATGCCCAGGCAACCAGATAAATTGTCAAAGTAAACCATTCATAGGTGAGCCTTGAAGGCCATGATTTGGCAAAACATAACGAGGACGCAAGTCAAGGTGCAATGAAATACAATGCCCAGGCAACCAGATAAATTGTCAAAGTAAACCATTCATAGGTGAGCCTTGAAGGCCATGATTTGGCAAAACATAACGAGGACGCAAGTCAAGGTGCAATCAAATACAATGCCCAGGCAACCAGATAAATTGTCAAAGTAAACCATTCATAGGTGAGCCTTGAAGGCCATGATTTGGCAAAACATAATGAGGACGCAAGTCAAGGTGCAATGAAATACAATGCCCAGGCAACCAGATAAATTGTCAAAGGAAACCATTCATAGGTGAGCCTTGAAGGCCATGATTTTGCAAAACATAATGAGGACGCAAGTCAAGGTGCAATGAAATACAATGCCCAGGCAACCAGATAAATTGTCAAAGTAAACCATTCATAGGTGAGCCTTGAAGGCCATGATTTGGCAAAACATAACGAGGACGCAAGTCAAGGTGCAATCAAATACAATGCCCAGGCAACCAGATAAATTGTCAAAGTAAACCATTCATAGGTGAGCCTTGAAGGCCATGATTTGACAAAACATAACGAGGACGCAAGTCAAGGTGCAATCGAATACAATGCCCAGGCAACCAGATAAATTGTCAAAGTAAACCATTCATAGGTGAAACCGCCCGATTATTTCCTAGCTTGCCCACTGCATGTGGCCGGGCGCTGTGTAGCTTTAAAGCCTCTGTTAACAGTCACAGTGGGTGTCCGACAACAACCAGCTGGGTATAAAGAGAGCTAAAGCATCTGAATTACACAGGAAAACTTTTCTGGGTACAAGGATTTTTTCTGGAATTTGTCTCATTAGCAATGGGTGTGCCACTTAAATGAACGCGCCAGTTACACGCACCAATACAGGATATAAGGTGTCCAAACTGGATGTTTAGATTGAAATACGAGAATACTTTCTTATTCTATCTGAACTTTGCTGGCCAGAGAATTAAAAATCAAGCAAACACATAACCAAGAGCCTGACTAATGTCAACAGTCCATTGAAAATCACGATTAAGAAAGATCATCTTGAGCTGCAAAATCTTACTTTTAACTTAGAATTTTAAACTTGCCTAGCCATGCAATTTGAATATTTGTTTATTCTAAATTGAAACTAAGTAAATCAGATGTGCCACTTGGGTGAAAAAAAAGTGGAAATAATTGTGTCTTGAGAAGCGTTTACATGGTGGTGAACAATTTGCTAAGATTACAAAAAGACAAAGATTGCAACTGGGTGGAGTTCAGTGTTCATATAGTATATAGTATTACAGTTGATGTTGAATACAGATGTGATGCCATAGCATATGTTTATCAGGTGAGTGCAACAAGCTACATCTTGTGATGTGACAACTGTAGAGATTGATGATGGATTAAAAGAAACTATTGCGGCATTTTTCACTGATTTGTTTACGGCGGTTGCAGTTGGGGAAGTATTGATTTGTGGGCTTTTTACTGTTAAGAAACCTTTTTAGCCGATGACAGAGTGAAGAATAGTGATCAGTCAGCATGTCATCTGCTGTTTCTTCTAGTCCCAGTAGTGCTTTTGAAGAGTGCAAAAACAAGAAACCCCAAAAAACTTGAGCATTGCTCATCTTTTGTAACTGGCGAACAGACTTTACCAGAAAACATACAAGATAATTACTGAGTCGTTGACATTTTGAAAAGCTTTGTCTTTTTTGGGAATATTATATTTTTTTCTTGCGGTTCATACATGGTTCACTTGTTTTCCTTTCACCATTCTTCCCATTCTAGCCAAGGAATGTTTGAAAATCCACTGAGCATTCCTGTCTGTATACGTGGAGTTGCCAAGAGCGTTGAAACATTAGCTTTATTAAAACTACCACAGGCTTTATCGAACACTAGCAGTAAATATAAGAATAGTTTTCTTTTTATTCTATAAGGTGTGCTTACTTACAGCTTGCGACAAAGAATCAGCAGCATTGCCGATGCACCTTTTAATTCTCGTGCCGCCTAAAAATCCATATCCTCTGGTACCAGTATCCCTCCAGATGTTTGCCGAACCAGTTTGGAGTAATTACTTTCAGGCATGGCCAAGGTTATTGATTCGCAATAATGAAGAAAGGCAAACCAATATTTTTCTGTTCTTTTTCTCTGCGTTTTCTCCTTTGCTCTTTGCCAAGGTACATGCATGGTTAAAAAGCGACTGATTTTCATGGCTTTCCCTGAACTATGGAGGACCAGAAGACCTGCTTAGAATTTTAACTCCTCCATTTTGATTTGCGACAGGGAATATTGACAAGAAACTCTGGAGAAAGGAGAAAAGGGTTGTGTTGGAAGTCAGCTCTCTTGCTACTATTCGTTGATTTAGTATGCGTATTCAGCAAGCACAATTTCAGTCACACATTTGCCAAGCGGCTGTTTAGGCCTGATCTGAATAGGAATGGCAAATAAAAGTTGCAGTGATGTGATAAATCAAAAGACGGACATCGGCTTTGTGTGACCAGAAGCCGCACTGTCGACAGGAGGAATGAAAAACTTCCCCTGTCGTTTTCACATTGCGCTGTCAGGAACCATTTTTCTTTCTTTTCATGTCTGGAATCTTTCTTTATGTGCTTTTGTGTAATTAATTACGTTGGCCAAACCTCTTAAAAAAGAAAGTGAGAAAAGAATTACGGACACCAAAGCCTTTCTCAGGTGATGTTCATGTCAGCGAGGGGAAATTTGTCAAATTGATTTATTGCAGTAATAACAATTGCAGTGGAGTTTTATGCCTCTAAAACCCAAACCCCAGGCAACTCTTAACCCCTGCATACTGCCTCTGAATCTTGACTTTTCTGCGAAATGGACTTCCTTTTCACTCCCATTTTTATTTTGTTTTCATTTGGTCTTCGGAAAATTCAAGAAAAACCAAGCATGAGTTTGTACGCTTCTTTACGGCGTTTTTCTGAGTTCAGTATCATGAATTTGTTTTCTATAAAACAAATAAGATGCTAGAAGGAAATAGTGAATTTGTGCTATCTCCGCTGCAATTATTTTCATTTCCCGTGATAGTTTTGACATTTTTGCATACACTGTTTTGGCTGACTCAAATGCAACTGGCTTCATTGGAATAGTATTATCTCTGTTTTTTCGCCCCTTAGCGTCAAAACTTTGTTCAACACTCTCCATGTTTAGCTAGTTTCAGGTGTCTTCTAATTACAATCTTCCAATGCTTTTTCATTTTGTGACAATTTTCCTTTGATAAGAAAGGCATGACCTTCAACCTAGCCCAGCCAATCTGTGAATCGCAGTCTTTATTGTTACTCATATTGTTACTTATACATTAGTTCTACTGATTTGCAACATCAGCAGAATTAAAGCATCTCACTGATGGAATTGCAGGATGCCACTTCCTCTGAATTGCATTACTGAAGTTTATACATGTAGCTATAGAATAAAGTAATCCAACGAAGTAAAATGTATATTCATACGGACCTCTTGTTTCAGGTGTAAATTTACTAATAGGCACAGAGAATGGTCTGATGTTACTCGACAGAAGTGGCCAAGGAAAAGGTAACATGTTCATGTTTATGCTCAGCCATTTACTTTTCCTGTTTGTCACATTTCTCCACTACTGCTTTCAATATGAACAGGAAAAGGTTCTTGTTCACATTGAACTGAAGAATTCATCGTTTTCTCATAAAATTTAAGTAAACAATGGGGAAATATCTTTTCCTTTGTACATCTAAATCAGAATCTCATTTTACAAATTATGTTTTCACAGAAGACATATGATGCAGTTCCTTGACCCCTTATTTCTTCTGTTTCACCAATTCTCTCCTGTCTATGGAGACAAAAAGATCTGTTCTGTACCATACTGTTCATGTAGATTTACATGAATTTCTTTGCCTGTGAATGTCCTCCTTTTATCTGAAAAAAAATTTTCATGTGTACATCATCGAGTGTGCATCCCTTCAACTGCTTTTTGTTCATGTAGACTTGCATGAAATTCTCTGCCTGCAAATGTATCTGTTTGTTCGTATAGTTTACACCTTGATCTCACGGAGAAGATTCCAGCAGATGGAGGTTCTTGAAGGCCAGAATATTCTGGTGACGATATCGGGGAAGAAGAACCGCATGAGGGTGTACTACCTGTCCTGGCTGAAAAACAAAATCGTCAAGATGGAAGCGGTGAGTGAGCATTGTGGTCAGGGCTCTCTCCAGGTTGTAAGGCAACCTAGTCTGTTGGGCTTTACACCACCAGCTTGACTATGGGAAGGTGCCTCAGTGGCCGAGGGGGTTAGTGCCCTAGTATATCATAATGACCCAGGTGCCTCTGACCAGTGCAATCGCTGTGAGTTAAGTCCAGCTCACACAGGCGTCCTCTCCATACTGGGAAGGTCTGCCAGCAAGATGCAGATGGTTGTGGTTTGCCCCGGGCACTGCCCGGTTTTCCTGCCACCATAATGTTGGCCACCATCGTATAAGTGAAATATTATTAAATACAGCCCAAAATACTGATCATCAAATAAATCGTATTGTGGCAGTAGCCTGTGAAAAGATGCATTCAAATCCCACAGAGGCTGGTTCTGCCGCTTACTGATGTCTGGTGGTTTTTCAGGCTGGTTCTGCCGCTTACTGATGTCTGGTGGTTTTTTAGAATTTTCCTCAACCCCAAAAAAACAGATTGTTGTAAAATGAACCAAATATTCCCAAGTTGGGCATAAAGCAACAGTCAAATTATAAAGTACAATTACATTACCGCTGTTGAATTTACTATTAAATAGACGTGGTTGCTCATTTATTAATATCAAATATTTTCTTCTTTTTTTTTTTCAGAATGAGAAAAAGAATGGTTGGGTGAATGTAGGAGAACTTACAGGCTGTGTTCATTTTAAAATTGGTAATTTTATACGTTGTAACGTTGTAACATTTCATTGGGGCCAGATTGTGTACATGAAATTAGGTTTAGCACATATGTGTTGGATTTCATGTATTAATTCTTCAGTTGTAACACGTTGAACAAGAAAACCTTCAATTCTTGTGGTGGAAATTATTTCTGCAGTGTTTGAAGGCGTTTTAGAGTTTTGGAGAACCAGTATGAAGTACTTGTTTTATGAACTGTTGAAACGAATTTGAATCTCTTGCTTAAACATCTGCTTAAAATTTCTGATCATCAAATCCGGAGTTGTAGAACGCGAGTATTTACCATAACTTTATGTATTTCTCTTTTTCAGTAAAGTATGAAAGGATCAAGTTTTTAGTGATAGCTCTACAGGATAGTGTAGAAATCTATGCCTGGGCCCCTAAACCCTACCACAAGTTCATGGCATTCAAGGTAAAGTATGAAAAATGAGCAGATTTCAGTTGTTTTGCTTCTTTCCTCTGCTTTGTATAAAGGCAGCAATTTGCCTTGAAACCCCATGGCCCACTTTTCACAAACCTCCATAAATTATAACTTCATTTTGTGTGTCACTTTCATATTTCTACAGAATCTCCAGACCCTTTCTGATACTACCATACCGGTGCATGATTTCACTATGACACTAAATATTTTCAGTCTGGGCCACGAATACTGAGTGTATTGGCTGGTTGCAGTTTTATGTCGTGTGACAAGAATTTAGAAATCATTCCGCTTTATTGTGGAACCAAGTGCATCTGTTTTGATGTGCCAGCTATGAAGGACCATAACTGTATAGTCTTGCCCTTTCTACCCTCCCAGTCTTTTGGAGATTTGAAGCACAAGCCCCTGCTGGTTGACCTTACAGTGGAGGAAGGTCAGAGGTTAAAGGTCATCTACGGCTCCCATTCCGGTTTTCATGCTATTGATCTGGACACATCTCAAGTTTTTGATTTGTACATTCCCTCAAATGTAAGTACCTTGAACTTCCACAGATGCTTTACAATAGTGACTTCATATATATAGATGTGATTTTTTTTCTTTTTTTTTTTTAAATAATGGGAAACAGCTGTGGTAAACCTGATTACTTGTGCATTGGAATATAAAGTTTCCAGATTCAAAATTTGTCAGATCTTCCCCTGCAAAGTTTCAAAGTGATATTGATCTGATTTGAACTCCTGGAGAGCATTGATTTCTAATTTTTAGTCCCAGAGTTAGCGTGGAATTTTATGTCTTTGATGACTATACTGTTTAAATGGAAAGACTTTTTACTTGTACAGTTGTGAGGTACTCAGTGCATGTACGTGTAGACGGTAGACTACATTTAATATGTAGGTAAATTTTAGTGTCATCTTATATCTTATGGCCAAAATAAATCTTTAAGTATATGTCCCGTACAACTAGCAGATGAGGTGATCCTCTCTCCTGTGAATTATCTCCCCTGATATGCATTCTGTTCAGACATGCATGGAAATGTCACAGAGCATACGTTCCGTAGCCTGAACTACACTGCACTTCACTGGCTCAGTTGTTAAAACAGATGGCACATAATCCAGAGGTCTGGGTTCAATGCCAAGTCTGGTCACACCAAAGATTTCAGTAATTTCTTGCTTGTTTCTGCCAGGGTTGATACTAGCTGCTTAAATAATCACAGCCACTGGTTGGCAGGTTCAGAAAATGCAACCTTACTGCTGCTAATATGATTTTGGGCTTGAAAATTTTTTTTTTTTGAAAACTTGGTCTGTTTTGCATATCCCATGCGGTGAACTATTGAAATGGCGCCTGGCTTCAAAGCAATCCCTAGCATGCATTGCATTCTACAACGGAGCCTCTACTGCTGCTTGCAACACCTGTTGCCAGATGATGGTAGTCTAGGGCTGGAGAGGCAAACAGGAGATGAAGGGGTTCCGCTCTGTTACAACAACAGTGCTGTTCAGGGGAGATAATTCTGAAGAGAGGCAGTCTTGAGAATTGTAAACATATTGTGCAGCTTAAGTCCAGCTTGTTGGTGTGGTCATTTTGGGGAGCGGTAAATCTTTGAGAGGTGTTGTTTGTCTGCATTGTGCGTTGTGATTTTTGTGACAGTTAGAGATAAGTGATTGCCAGGAAAAGTACATTTTTGGATGGTTCTAAGGATTACTGAAGGCTACGTAATAAGTGATACAGGATAAATATTATGTTACGATCAGTCATACGAGGGGGGTTTTTTTAGCCATTATAGTACATTTTCTTAGGTGAATTGCCCCAAAATTTTCATTGAAAAGTGCATTTTTATAGGCCAATAAGTATTACTTAAGGTGCTGAAGGTGATATTTTTCTGGTAGGTTACCATTCTGATTTTCAAACACACCTTTAAATGTCTTCTTAAGGTGAACAGAACTCTTCAAATCAGGTAAATTGAATGACTTTGTCCTGTTCAAAACTTTATTACACATGCATTGCGGCAGTTTGGTTTAGGCTAAAAATATGGATAAAAATTAAATGAAACGTTGATTGTGTCTATATTTCAGGATCTTATTGTTGATAGACTCATTGACATTTAATGCAGAAACTGCCAATCCAGTTTACATTTTTCAAAGGATTTTGAGGCGAAGAGAATCTTGAAGAAAATCGAGTTGGAGCAACATATGGAGATGTGATGTTGAGTTTTATAGAGATTCTATCCACAGTAAACCTGTAGGAAATATCCAGTTGGGGTTTGAAGTTCCTGAATTAAATGTGAGTGTGGCCATCAACTATTTGATCCTCAAATATCGCCACAGTCGATGTTTAACTCAATTAAACTTGGTTTCATATAACAGCAAAGCAACTTTGGGCAGTGTTGAATATTAGAGGGAGGTAACTTGAGCCATGTGTTTGTAGCAGGAGTTACTGTTCTTACGTTGTAGTCTCGTGGCCACAGTAACATGACTACATTGCAAAGTGGCAGCGTGACGTTCTATGTCAACCAGGTAACGTACCGGCCTGCATTCATGCACGGTGTAGAAAGCTCACTCATTCTAGTCTGGATTTTTATTTTTTTCGCGCAGAGAGCGTGTACTTTGATGACAAAATGTTTGGTGTTTTTGTTTTAAGGTTTGCATGGTGTGCAATTTTGTTGCATATCTAGAGGGTTTTTGTCTGTGCCTGTGTAGCATGCTTAAATGAAGTGCAAACACATTTTGCCAGAGATTTCTGCAGAATTTGGGTGTGAAAAAAAAAGGAAAGTTAACAGAAGAAATATAGGAGGAGTTGATCATCATGTGATCTTTTTGCAATTCTAGAAAAAGGACAAAAACTAGAAGTTTCTTCCCACTTTGTGGCAGAAATTTTTGGCAGAATCTACCTGTTGATATATTTACAAGCGACGGTAACAATTTTAGTGTGTTTCACAGCAATCGGTTTCTGGTTTAATGATGAAAATAGCCTGCCTTTTCTTTGGATTCTGTTTTAGTAACTTTACATGTGTTGGTTTGGGCAGTTGAACTAAATAGTTATGTACATATGTTTATATGTGCACACATGTTTGTATATGTACATGCATTTTGTATGTCTTACTTGGCTTTTCACTGAAACTAGATGTAACGTGCAGAGTAAAGACAAGGTTATCCCTACGTAGGAGTTTATGAACATAACTTGTTCTTTTGTTATTTGCTACATAGTGCGTATTGGTTTTGTTTTCTATTCATGCCGATCATCGAGGAGCAGGTTATGTGTAGAGTATAATCTGCATATAGACGCTACCTGTCTTTTCTGATTATTTATTTATTTGATTGGTGTTTTATGCCGTACTCAAGAATATTTCACTTATGCAGTGGTGGCCAGCATTAGGAAAACCGAGCAGAGCCTGGGGAGAAACCCACAACCATTCGCAGGTCGCTGGCTGACCTTCTCAGGTACGACCGGAGAGGAAGCCAGCATGAGCTGAACTTGAACTCACAGCAACCCCATTGGCAGGAGGCTTATGGGTCATTACTCTGCGCCACAAAGGCCCACCACCCAACCCCCACCCATCTTGTCTAATTGAAACAAAAAGTATTAAGAGCTTGTGTGCATCTTTGTACATATCTCTTTTCCATTCCTGCAATGTGACATTTTGAGCCAATAGCAAGCACTATTTGGTTGTTACTTTTTGCTGAAACATTTTTTTTGCACTTTTATTTTATGCTTTTGAGCAGCTGCTGACTTTTAGAACTTGTACGTTAGGCATGAAGAATCGTTGTTTTGAAGCATTGCATGATATATACTAGTGTGTCAGCGGTGTGGATTTTTTTTTTAAAGTTGAAGTGTCGAAGTGTGTAAGCTGGTGTGTTTTATAGTGATTTGACTAGTTAATGATCGTCATGCCCATACCTGTAGGATGTGTGATGTGATGTGATGAAAGAGTTTATTAAATTCGTAAATATGAACTTGATGACCTTGAACAACCTTGCATAGTTTGAATAATGGCTGCCTTCATTTCCAGCAATTTAACACACTGAGGACATGGTCATGTGGGTAGAACGTAGCAGCCCTCTGAATATTTCTTAAAATTCATGAGAATACTAATTTGTACTTTTGTTGATGCAGGTGAAAAAATCGGTTTCATGGAACATTTTGATGAATATAAATGCTACAATAGTCCTGGCACTGGCTGTTCAAGATGGCTGCACCCGTAGTTCACATTGTTCGCCCATGCTTTTTTACAGTTGGTTAATGTATACCTGGGTTGACGAACTGTCAAGTTTTCCAGTCTTTGCCCTATTTGAATGTTCAGTGTACTGTACACATTTCACATTTACATTTGTCATTTTATATTGTTGGATATTCATTTTTTTTTTTTTTTTACCGTTTACATGCATGAAATGTCTGCTGTGTTTTCACTCTTCTCCGATTGGTTTGCTTCAGTCACAGGGTCCGATTACGCCTCACACCATCGTCATCCTTCCCAACACCAACGGCACTCAGCTACTCCTCTGCTACGACAGTAAGTTCTGCTTGCATTACCTCTCTTACACTTCTTGCTTCCCAACTGTCTAACCAAAATGGACACTCCAGGGTGATTTGCCCGTAATGGTTTGAACCCGTGTGCCCTTCATACTTTGATCTCATGTGTTTTAATGTTAGAACTCAATTCTGTCTCATTGGCTCACTAAATGCAACCTTTACTTGAAGGGTTTTTTTTTCTTTTGATGGTTTTTGCCAGGGACTCTTGGTTTCTTGTAACTGTATTTGTGAAAGAATTGGGGATATGGCGTGAACAGCTTTTTGCAACATAAATAAATGAATGCTGTTTTCACTGCCAGTGGGTTCGTAATCTAATTGTTTTGCATTAATATAGTCTTCCTGTAGAAGTTAAAATGTGTACCATAGGCAACTTAGCCTCCATTGAAGGACATAGCTCCGAAGTTTATAGGTCTTCTGTTTATTGTGAATGGTTTTATTTTATGCGAGGTAGCAGCAGCCCTTTGTTTTGTATAATTTTCTCATTGTACCCCATCAAGGGTTTTTTTCGTGATGTAAGATGGTTTTACATGTAGGTGTAGACATTTTCTCAGAATTTAGGCAATCGAGAACAGTGTCAGTTTCTTTGAAAAAGTATGTGTACCAAAAGGCACATTTCAGATGGAATTTCACGACAGTATGTGGTCATTTTCCTTGTTTCAATATGAACTGTCATGTTTTTTTTTTTGTAGACGAAGGTGTTTACGTAGATTCCAATGGGAAGTTCACAAAGAATGTGGTGTTACAGTGGGGGGAGCTGCCCACCTCTGTCGGTAAGTCTTTGTCACGTTTTCATTTGATTTCAACCTACCTTCATAAATCAAAGGTTTTTTGTAACCACCTTCTTTAATCACTATACCCTACAGCATTAGTGTAACCCAGACATCATTCTCGAAAGTAATCTTTTATGCCCCTTTTAAGAAAATTACTGGTTTCTGCTGTAAACCATACGTGTACATATGGCGGAGCACTCTTATTCACATGGTAAGAAGACACTGTCACCTTAGGAGTTGCAAGATTTGACCCCCTTTGTGAACTTCTTCACAAACGTTGGCAAATGTTATAGAGTACTTTTTGTACCTGTCAGAACCATACCATACACTTAAGAACTGTTATTGTCCCAGTGAGGATAGATAATACGTCATGGCTGTCTTCGCAAGCCTGCAAATAGGTGCCTGACATTTTTTAATACACTCTCTTATATGTAGGGATGTGACCGTGTTGTCCATCTTGTGCATAATGGACTACAGTCTCTTGGGTCATACTGTCACCATACTGGTCAGGCCCCTGTCAGGCTCCTATTTGTCTGTCTTCTGTAGAATCATTGTGGTTCGTTACTAACCCGTGCTCTTCCAATCCTGTCTCTTCAGCGTACATCAGCACAGGTCAGATCATGGGCTGGGGAAACAAGGCCATAGAGATCAGAGCAGCCGAGACGGGGCATCTTGACGGTGTCTTTATGCATAAAAAAGCACAAAAACTGAAATTTCTCTGTGAACGCAATGATAAGGTTTGTTGAACTTACTTGGCGGTCTTATCTTTATACACGTTTAGGTCATACAAAATATATCAGTGCTGCATGTTGTTGTAAAAATGACCATTGCAAAGAGTATGTTTGTTTGACCTTCCAACTCCAGGTGTTGGACATACACAGAAATTACAATACAGTACAACAACCACAGAAACAACATTTGAGGACGCCGTACAACACAGCAGTTTCGAGATTTGACAAAATGGCGACGCCCCCATGAGCTGAACGTTGAACATAGACGGATTGTCCACCGTAATCTAACTCACTTTGCCAGTCCTCTGAAGTAAATATTGAAGAAAATAAGTTAATACCCGTATGTACATGGACTAAAGTCCTAACATTTTACAGCACAGAAAGACATCACCTTAATGTCCTGAAGTCATAATATCATTATTAAGAAGAATGTGTTTAAATTTAGTTGCCTAAAACAAAAAGGATTGCTCTTGTTTTTAATCCTGTTTGTTGGGGTTTTTTTTTCGTTCACAGGTGTTTTTCTCATCGGTGCGATCTGGTTCTTCGTGCCAGATCTACTTCATGACGCTCAGCAAACCAGGACTATCCAACTGGTGATTAGTCGTTCAAATCACCAATGAGTGACAAGAAGCAGATCTAGTCATGTGATTGGCCAGTTACCTTGGGGTGGACGAGTGCTGCCTGTCGTACTAAGGGAAGACAACTAAGTGTTTCCTAACAGCCGCATGAGGCATCATTCTCTGAGGGTACTGTCTAGGATGATGACATTCTTGTGCTTCTCATTATAGTACTGTAGCAGGACATTATCCTGCCAGGATGAAGTAATCCTGCAGGATGCTTCTCTTGTCTAAGGACTTGGTATCTCGCAAGATTACAGTGCTACATTTACTCGCCATCAACGGATTTAAACACTCCAGAAGTGATGTTTACTAATTTGGAAAATCACATCTCTTACATGTACAGGACATTTCTGTCATTCAAACTATGAAGCGAGTAAACTGCAGAATTACAATAAAACGTATTATTTTCTGCCTGTTTTGGACAGTATGTAGAAGTGCCTCATGGGAACATCCTGTGACCTTTGACCTTGCTGTGCGCTGTGATTGGCTGCTCTGCTTGAAAGGAGCACTTGTGTAGCAATGCTGTTTTCAAATTGCTAGGCTTGGCTTGCGCCAAACGCATGAACGATTCTTTGGAAGGCACTAAACTCCCTTATTGTACTTTCGTAAAGATAAAAGTGTTAAGATTTAATCAAAAAATTAATATTGCTTAGTTACATGTAATGGTGGACCATTATCCACCTGGTCACTTGTTAAGGTTATATATAAAGTAGCTTACAATCAAGTTTTCAAGTGATTTTATGTGTACATGGTTGAGCGGTAGAAAGAGTGGAGAGTGTCCTAAAGGGAGGCTACTGTAGATGTGTTGTAAAGGGTTAATATGCCGTGGTGAAAATGAAATTGCTGTTGGAATCAAACAACTTCTTTTCCTCTGTAATAAGAAAATCGAGCTCCCACTGCCTGTTATCATAAAGAGATCTGGGAATTTTTATCTGTGTAAAATTTGTATACATTATCATGTGTTTATTCATCATAAAGTTTACAGTCTCGTTATCCTCGAATTATTTCTTGTCCATCATATCTTCTTTTTAATTTTCATGCCACTGTTAGAGACAACTGCTCCTATTGAAGATTTAATAATGACAAAAATTTGTACCAACATCTGATCGTTTTCCTACTGTACCAAATTATCCATGTGTTTCAAGCTAATGAAATTATTTGTGCTGTAACCAAACTAACCTAAATGAAGGTATGCTACATCTTACATGTGGTAAAAAACTGTAAACAAAAAAAAAATAAAACAAAAACCTTTTTGGTGTTGTTGGTAGTTTTGGGACTGATATTAGCTCCAAAAACTTCAGCCCAGTGGGATGTAAAATAACCAGGGCGAACAAGGTTGCAGCGGCTTTGAAATTGGATCAGGGGAGACTACTCTTTCCATACTATTATTGGGTACATGGCTTTTTTTGATGTACAGATATTTCTATTGCCAAAAGTTCTGATGCCAACAGAAAAGCAACCATTCTGAAAATTATTTTGGAACTCTTTTTTTTCTTAGAGTGTAACTTAAAAATGCTAATTCTACCAGGACATAAAAGTGGAACAATATATTTGTCTGGGGTAAATTTTATTTGACTCAAGGTAAAGTGAACTTCTGTGTCTTACAAGCCTGCACAAATTCTCCAAGCTGATTTACACATCTGCTACATGTACGTACATATATTTTGTTTTTTATAGCAGTCTTGATCTTTTTTTTTTCTCCTTTTTTTGAATTCTTTTGCAAAGTCCCACTGAAGAGATTTTGCTGATATTCTGGAGACCAGCCATTTTTACATGAACATTTTAAGGGGAAGGGAAAATTTATAAACAAATTTAAATTATCCATAAGGTATGGACTTGTTATAATTATTTTTACCCACTTTACTGAAATGTTACATACAGTTGATTCAAAGTCAAAATGTTCAGTGAATTGTAAGGGCAGTTGCAATAAATTAATTGACACGTGGCATAATTGATGGAAGGTTGACATAACATTTCAAACTTGGCACCAGTACCCTTCCGTTTCTCTGTTTCATTCTGCATCTTTCAGAAATTCTAAGAAACAATCATCTTTTTCCTCACCTTGTGACCTGGATTCAAAAACCACATCCTGGTGTAGGGTGCTGAATTTGTATGTCCTTTCAGGTCTCCAGGAAGACCTTAGTATTCAGTTGATTTTTTGTTAGACAGTGGTTGATTGCATCTGGACCACTCACAGCATATCAAGTCATTTCTTCTCTTACAGCCACGGTGTCTTTGTTAGCTATTAGTTGATTGGATCTGGACCACTCACTGCACATCCAATCATTTCTCTTGCCACATTCTTGTCAATCCAATCAGTTGTCAACAGATTCTCAAACATGACTAAGCTAAAAACCTCTCAGCGGAGAGGAATGATATGAAAAGTGCTTGTCGTGTTGTAAGAAAAAAAATAAAAGAAATAAGCGATCCATGGAACACCTTAAGATAAGATACCACTGTTGGTATGCATACATGTTTCAGGCCTTTTTAACTGCATGTTTTTTCGACTTAACAATCCATTCAGATATGAACCTTTGTAAAGCTTGCTTTCTTACTTTCACCTTGCTGTGTACAGTTTGCTCTCTAAGCTTTCGTACTGTCACTCTCCTTACAATGGTTAGTATCCAAGTCTTCCTGCGATCATTTCGTGATAGAGAATGTGATTTGTACACGTCGTTGGCTGTAGAAAAACACTGAGATTGTCCACGATTTTAAGAGCACCTCCTCTGTAAATACAAAACAAAAAAAAACAACACGTTTTTTGTTTTGTTTGTTTTTAATCTGCATTTTTTTTTTATTGCTCACTGTTCATTGTACTGAATGTACTCGCCTCATTTAATATCTTAGCTAATTGTTTAGAATATTTTACCAACCTCAGACTGGGAGACTATCTCTTAACAGTGGCTTGCTGATGACAGTGAAGTTAGGTTCAGTCAGTACCAGAGTGTGAGAAGTCTGCACGATTTGTACGTTTTGATTTGTTTATTTTTTCTGTTTTTTTTTTTTTTTTTTTGGTTTTTTTTTTTCCTTCATGTACAGGCAGATCGGAGGGCTTTTCTTTTCTTTTCTTTTAAGTGCTATGTTCATATTGTTAACCCCATCACTGGTCGTTTAAACATCTTCAGCATAAAGCAAGTCTTTCCCAAACCATATTTTCCCTTTTATAATAATTGGGATGTACATGATACACTCACACATATATAGATATTATTATTATTATTATAATTATTATAAGCCAATCAAAACCTATGTTACAAGGATATCGAAATACATGTACAGACGAATCGGATGACTGGAAAATGTTATGAAGCATGGGGAATGAAAACAGTGGGTGACCAGACAGAATCAGTCCCATGCTGTGTAAAGAGTGGATTATGAGGGGGGATAATAGATTTTTTTCTTGCATGGTTTTGTATAGGGCAGTATCAATGTACAACTATTTTCCAATGGTCAGTTCTCACTTGTGTACATTGCATGTCTACCTTTAATGGGTTTATCATTTTTCTCCTTTTTACTTTTTTTTTTTTTTTTTTGAAATATTTTTCTATATAATTTATGTCTTTGTTGTATAGCCTGAGTCGTGCTTTCATCTCTGTCCCCTCAAAGCCCTTCCCCATTTCCCCACCCCCAAAACGAGTGGCAGTGTACATGTACAAGTATATATACCTGTAATAAATTGTCTATAAACATTATTTTGGAGTGTTTGCATTTTTTTTTCACCTTTTGTGCCTGTTATTTGTATTACTGTGATGCTTGAGAACGCTGAAACCATCCGTCTTGTGATATCCTCTAGGACAAATTTCTCCGCCGGGACGCCTGAAACCACAGAATAGCGTATCGGCCATCTTGGAAACTGTCCACATCGGTAATGGTTCTCCATTTAGCCAGCCGAATGTAACTCCACAAAACGGAACACACCTCATGTAATGCGAGATCTAGCTATTGATTGTGAACTCTTTTCAACACGGGGGCCTTCGTGATGGACTAACTAGTGAGTTTACAGACGAAGCGTAATTAATCACTCAGCAGCCTCTCACCCTTGTCGCTGTGAGTTCAAATCCATCTTGTGTTGTCCC